>CAKALU010046673.1:0-10304 GCA_916700995.1 Hozukius guyotensis
TTTAGTAGCGCGCAGCACCCAACAGGCCAGAACTGATTGGCAGCACCTGGAGCTCAAAACAAGAGTCAATACCAACAGGATAATACACTGTTTAGCATTGGCAGAGAATTTTGTCAATGCAAGCATCGGCATGCCACGTTGGTCTAATTTGGATAAGGCCCGCGCAATAAGGCAAGTTGAAGCTGGTGTTCCGCAAAACCAAGTTGAATCCTGGTTGAGGAATGGAACGCCATCCCACAGCAACGTGTGACCAGGTTGGTGACCAGCATGAGGAGGAGGTGCCAGGCTGTTGTGGCTGCGTATGGATCTTCTACTGCTACTGAGGCTCCTGACGGTGTATTAAATGAATAAAGTGTAAAATTGCCAATATGTCTTGTTTGTGCCTTGTTACTGATAGAGAGTTTAGATATGAAGGGCTCATTCTAAGCTAACGAAAACACAACGATTCTTAGTTTCAGGTGATTATACACTAATGAAAACAGTTATGAATATTATATTCCAGTTCTGCTAATAGATCCCCTGAAATGTTACACACTGTTCCTTTAATGCACAAGCAACAGTAACATATTTTTTTATACATTGACTACTTTTACTTTTGATACTTTAAGCACATTTTGCCAATAATACTTCATCATTTTCAATGCTGGATTCGTAATGGAGTATTTGTACAGTGTGGTATTACTACTTTTACTTAAGACCATTAAAAAATTGATATTCTTATAATATCAATGTATTAAATGACAATATGGAAGGATATTTGCAGCTCCCCTCAGCTTTATGGAGCTTTATAGCGTGTTTCAGCTCATTGTTTAGCTGCCGGGTTTACTCTCTCATAGCGTCATTTTTGTCAAATAAAGCTCTAAAAACCCAGCGTTCACTACCTGCTCTGGACCAAACAGCAGACAGACACAGTTAGATACTAGCTGGTGAACATAATAGTGTAGCATTTAGCAGCTAAAGAGCCTCAGGCGTTGGTAGAGTTAATTTGGTATTCACAGGAAACAGTGTGGGTTGTAAAGAGGAAGTGGAACATGTGGTTAAACCCTGTAGATGCTCTGAAAATGTCAGTTAGAACACAGAAGTCAAGCTGTTCATGTTCCTCCTGCTATTGTTGAATCAATAAATCTGAGCTGAGCTCAATAAAACAGTCTAATCTGATCATTTCTTAAAATCACTGGAAATGTCTGTCAGGTGTTACCAGTTTCACATACTGTTTTTTTTTGTAGCAACCGTAGAATTCAATGTCTTAAGTTTATAACTAAGTTTATACTTTTGCGTATTATATTGAAAGCCACTTCTTGATCAACTTATAAATTACACATTTCTCATATGCAGTAAATATTTCTGAAGATGGAAAAAGGATACCCACCACAGGAATCAGCTCCACCATACCCCGGGCCACCTTTGAACTATGGGGCCCCAATGCAACATCAGCCAGGGATGCAACCCCAGCCAGGGATGCAACCCCAGCCAGGGATGTACCCTCAGCCGGGCTTCTCTCCTGCAGCGCCGCCACCTGCTGCATACCAGGGAGGAGGTCTGTGTCTGCCTGCGTTAAGAGATGATACTGTTACTTTTGATTGAATTTGCCCATCTAACAACACCATTTGCAACCGATTCGACAGTTATCAGGTCATTAAATAGGCGTTATCAGTCGCTATAAGCACCATAGATGTGGGTCATTAGGGGCCTACTACGCCTACTACTTGTAAACGTGAAAATGAAGCTTATAAGCAACACGTTCTAACATGCAAAACTGAATTATACGCTTTGAACACAAACAAAAATGCTTCTTTAGGCTTAGGCAACAAAACTTCAACTTATTTAGGTTTAGGCAAAAAAACAAAACAGTTAAGTTTCAGCAATAAAACTACAACTTCTTTAGGTTTAGGCAATAAGACTACTACTTATTTAGGTTTAGACAACAAAACTACAACTTCTTTAGGTTTAGGCAAAAAAACTACGACTTCTTTAGGTTTAGGCATCAAAACTAAACATATTTAGGATTAGGCACAAAAAACAGTTAGCTTTCAGCAACAAAACTACAACTTATTTAGGTTTAGGCAACAAAACTACAATACCTTAAGTTAAGGCAAAAAAACAGTTAAGTTTAGGGAAAAACATTGTGCTTTGGGTTAAAATAACTACGAACACAAAAACAACTACTCATTGTTGGTTTCACACGGGATGTGAAATCCGGTCTCCTTGGTGAAAAACCTGAGATTTGTTTCACATCCATTTTCCCCAACCTTCACCCCTAGATGGATTTTGACTCTATAATCATAATTCATAATTACTATGGTCGCTATTGTGTTCTTTTGTACCTTCTTTCGGTGATGTACCATGTGACTAGATGATAAAACCTACTACTGGGTGTAGTAGGCCCCTATTGACCCACATCTATGGTGCTTATAGCGACCGATAACGCCTATTTAATAGCCTGACAACAGTCTAATCAACTCCTATTTCACACCTTTGTTCTTAAGTCATGCTTTGTATAGCCTGTTAGAAACATAACCACACTGTACTGCATTTACATGTATTTTATTCAAAGTGATTTATGGAAATATATGTTCTGAACCGTCCTCTCCTGCTTCGGTGAACTGTGTTTCCTCTGCCAGGTGTTCCTTTTGTTCCGGTCACGGCTGTACCCGTCACAACAGGTGAGACAAATGCAATTGATCCAAGACAAAATTGTTTAGAGATGCAACATTTTACAGAACATGTGCATGAACGCAAGTTTACACGCTGTGCACACACATATCTGTGAACGAAGACACGGAAGTGTTTCAATTCCAGTTTGTGAAGTGAGAGTGAGAGCTGCGTCTGCGCGGTACCACAAAGTCAGTGGGTTAAGTGCGGTTTTCCTGCCAAAGTGATCTGTAGAATAGCCCATTTGTAGCCTCTGTGCATCACAAACAGCTATTGTTCACTGTTTCTTCTTGTGGTGTGCAGTCACATTTTGAGTACTGCTTCTAACAGACGAGTAAGGATTCCTATCACAGGTATATTAGTGGGCTCCACATGTGGAAAAACACCAAAACAGCTCATATGAAGTGTGGGCTTCTCACATGAACGATGTGTTGCTGTTCTCACATTTGCATTCATTTAAAATGTGAGGGTTTTTTTTGTGTTACTGCCTTTCTGTCAATGACAGCTTTATACCATGAAAACAATCTGTACTTTTACTGTGAACCCCTCTGTTTCGATTTCTCAATAACAGGGCAGGGACCACAGGAAGACAGAAACAAAACAGAAACTCACTGGATCAAATTACAGTTGTTGTACTGTTAGCAGCCTCTGCTGGTCTTGTTGAGTCAGTGCAGTCAGTACATGTTATGCTGAAATTTTGTAATGACATTTCAATAGTGGGGCAGCTAAGCTGAAATATTCATAACAATTGTGCATTTTGCGATAAAAGCAATATAGTTGGCACAGATGTAGGTTTATATGTTGTGAAAAGATATAGATATCGGGGAGCTGCAAATTTGGCCCCTGAGGGCCGTGTGGGCCATGCCTAATAGGCGCTTAATATTCCTAAATGCTGCAGAAAACTGATTTTATGAAAAGGAGCATCAAACTTGAAATTTGACCCTGATTAATTCAATTCAATTCAATTTATTTTTGTATAGCGTCAAATCACAACAGAAGTTACCTCAAGACGCTTTATATATAGAGCAGGTCTTAGACCGTACACCATAGTTTAGAGACCCAACAAGATCCACCAAGCGCGCTGTGGCCAGGAAAAACTCCCCGATTACTGGGAAGAAACCTGGAGCAGAACCGGGCTCAGGGTGGGCGGCCATCTGTCGAGACCGGCTGGGGGGATAGATAGATAGATAGATAGAGAGATATGGAGAGAGAGAGAGAGAGGGAAGCAGCCACAGTAATAGCCTAGCAGCTGTAATAACTAATAAGTAGTACTGATAACACAAAACCAATAGAAGTGGATGTAAAAGAGTGATAATACAACTATCGGAATTGATATCATTGGGTCGTCCTAATACGGGCTTTCAAGCGGAGCTTCCAGCTGTCTCAGTCCACCATACATATGGCTAGCTTGCCAGCACTGTCCAGCATCTCTCCTCAGCACGTCCATGTATGTTGGTGTGGGACGTCCCTGTGATCGATGCCCGTGCGTTGGTTCCCGCAGCATCGGCATGCTTGCTGCGTTCTACTGTCTGTTATTTCTTTATAGCAGACCGTTGCTATGTATAACAGACCGTTGCTACGGGTGCAGTTCTGATGTCGGACTCTGGAGGACCAAATTCCAAATTATTGATTTCTTAAGTAAGTAGCCGTGTAATAAGCAGGATAATGTACAGCTAGCGGGCCCTATCAGGGCAATGCTCCCAGTCGAGGAGCAGAATCGCCCTGTCGGGGTATATTTCACAACAATGACCGGCTCGCTGTACATTATCCCTTACTTAGCGCCTATTTGGCGACCATTTTGAAAAATGTCCCTCAGGGGCCAAATTTACAGCGCCCCGATATCTATATCTTTTCATAACATATAAACCTACATCTGTGCCAAATGTGTTGCTTTTATCGCAAAATGCACAATTGTTATGCTTTAACTGCCGTCGCTACGGAGTAGAAAGTCTACAGTAACAACAGAAATTTCGGACTAACTGGCCACAACATTTACACATATTATTAAATGATGTGTTATAAATTAAAAAGGGCTAATAATGACTTCCAGTTATCAAATACTGCAGTGAGAAACAGGGCACTGTAGGGGAGAGCGGGGTCCAAATAACCTCTCATTACTCACAGACTGCTTGAACAGTAATAAAAATAATTTGATCCCTGAACAAATACAGGTGTCTGGTAACAATTTCTCAAGTTTTTTTTTAGCCCAATCCAAACGTGAAGGGCACAATTTTGTTAAATGTATAAGGAGTACATTTGCTCAAATTTCTGCCTCCTTGGAATAGTTGGGACACTTTATTCTAGACTAAATAAATATCATTTACTGAGATATTGATACTGATTTTACTGGCCGTGTTAACCGCTCTTGCCAGTTTCCCTTTACATTTGACTTTTGATTCAAATGTCTATACAAAGGGACCATGTTAAAGGACAAGATGCTTTCCACCAGATCCTTGAACACCATTTCAAGAATATTCTGTCTCTCCCGGAAGTCATTAAACATCCTGTCCAAACTGTCCCAGGGAGACTAGGCACACTTTGGACTCCTGTGCTAGCTACCAACAAAAAAAAATCAGACGGCTAACACTAGCATATTTCCAACAATATGTTTTGTATGTCGCATAACTAAAAACTGTATGGCAGAAGAAAAATAACAAAAGAAGGTCTCCACTTTGAGGTTGAGTGTGAAGAGTATGTGGATGAGTATGAGCATGGTGAATGGCATTGTTGCTTTCTAACTTGCTAAAAAGGGAATGTCCCTATTGTCCCCCTGTCTCAACCGACCCCGCTCTCCCCTACTCGTTTTAAGCTTCTACAAGTGAATATGGAGACAAATCCTTTATTTCATGTGTATTTCTCATCCTCAGTGACTCACGTGATTGTAGCACCTGCACTACGTGACGTCCCAGGACAGATTGGGTGTCCCCACTGCCAGCAGACAGTGATCACCAGCACACAGCACGCAGCAGGCCTGATGACCTGGCTCATCTGTGGTGGCCTCGCCCTCTTGGGGTAAAAACAACTATTTTGGTAGAAAGTCTAGTTTCTGATGATTTCTATCTTAAAGAAAAAAAGTACAAAAAATCCAACTATTATTACTTCAGGAACAAAATGGGAAAGTTAACAATTCACTCTGTTTCCTCCTACAGGTGTTTTCTTTGCTGTTTTATCCCGTTCTGCGTTGATTCCTGTCAAGATGTGGAGCATCGCTGTTCAAACTGCCACAATGTCATCTACGTATACAAGCGAATGTGAAACTGACTGTGAATGAGGTAGAAGACCTCGATGCTTATAATGTAGCCTCGCTTGCTCTATAACATTCTTTTGATAATGATCAAAATTATAATACAAAATGCACTTATTATACTTATCCTGTATACTGACACTGTACACTGTCATTTTGCGATTTTTTTCACGCTATAAGTTGAATGTTAATGATGTATGCATTATACTGTGGGGATTTATTATATGATTATACAATCAGTACAATATTTGTAATTCATTAAACAACGGTTATAAACCAACAAATGGCAATTAAAAAACAAACTTTTTTTTTTCAGCTGTCTACTGTAGTTATGAATCGCCCTGTTTGTCCAGGGGTGAAACCAGATGGTTCCCAGTCCTACAGTATTTTCTTTCCATCTTTTCTCATTGTTACAGCCATGCTATCGGCTCTGTGAGGCTGTCAAAATCAACCTGATGAGATCTGACCTGCAGGTGGCGCTACAGGAAAAGTCAGAGGAAGTCATTAGAAGTTTTCCTCTGGGGACTTTGAATATCTCAATTGGCAAATTAGTGTCATCCATATTGTTGTTTTCCCACACTCAGGTCACTTGATATTGCAAGCATGCAACCGATTAGACTGTTGTCAGGCTATTAAATAGACGTTATCAGTCGCTATAAGCCCCATAGATGTGGGTCAATAGGGGCCTACTACACCTACTAGTAGGTTTTATCGTCTATTCACATGGTAGATCAGCAAAAGAAGGTATAAAAGAAAACAACCGCGACCTCTAGTGACAGTAGTAATTATGACAGGAGCAGAGGAGGAAGTCAGGCACTAAAACCGGAGTTCGCATCCCGTGTGAAACCAACAATGTGTAGTTGTCTTTGTGTTTGTAGTTATTTTAACCCAAAACACGATGTTTTTCCCTAAACTTAACTGTTTTTTTTTTTTTGCATAAACCCAAATAAGTTGTAGTTTTGTTGCCTAAACCTAAATAAGTTGCAGTTTTATTGCCTAAACCTAAAGAAGTTGTAGTTTTGTTGTCTAAACCTAAAGAAGTTGCAATTTATTGTCTATACCTAAAGAAGTTGCAGTTTTATTGCCTAAACCTAAAGAAGTTGTAGTTTTGTTGCCTAAACCTAAAGAAGTTGCAATTTATTGTCTATACCTAAAGAAGTTTCAGTTTTGTTGCCTAAACCTAAAGAAGTTGTAGTTTTGTTTCCTAAACCTAAAGAAGTTGTAGTTTTGTTGCCTAAACCTAAAGAAGTTGCAATTTATTGTCTATACCTAAAGAAGTTTCCGTTTTGTTGTCTAAACCTAAAGAAGTTGTAGTTTTGTTTCCTAAACCTAAAGAAGTTGTAGTTTTGTTGCCTAAACCTAAAGAAGTTGTAGTTTTGTTGCCTAAACCTAAAGAAGTTGCAGTTTTATTGTCTAAACCTAAAGAAGTTTTAGTTTTGTTGCCTAAACCTAAAGAAGTTGCAATTTATTGTCTAAACCTAAAGAAGTTTTAGTTTTGTTGCCTAAACCTAAAGAAGCCTTTTTGTTTGTGTTCAAAACGTGACGTTTCATCCAGTTTTACAACATGTTAGAATGTGATACCTTTAAGTTTCACTTTAACTTTTACAACGTAGTAGGCCCCTAATGACCCACATATGGTGCTTGTTTACTTAATATATTGTTTTATTAGGAGAGGATAAAAAAAAAGACTAAATGAAACGCCCAGTGTCCATCACAGCAGTTATTCCCTGTTGATACCGATAGGGGGAAGTAAAAGCTGGTGTTTTCTTGGTGTTGGACGGTAGGTTGGCCAAATAAAAAAAGGTGGATTCCCTGAAGTCACATGGTTTGCTATAAACTAAAACTGAAAAAAGAAAGTGAAAGGAGGTGCATATGATATAAAAGCTGTTCTTGTCAACATTATCACTTGACGTGGCACTCTGCACTCCAAAGCAACACAGGAAAAGGTAAGGGCTTTCTATAATATCTACAAACAAAGTAAATTCTCCTTATGCTATGATGATTTTGATTATACGTGTTATTTTAGTGTATTATGGTGTTAGATAGTGCTAGAAAATGAAAAGAAATTAAACTTCCATGGTTCCAGTTTCTGTTTTATTTATTTGGTTTGTTTTAATGTCTTTCTCCTTATGACTTTTAAACTATACAGAAAAACATTTTATTTTATATGTCATATACTGCAGAGTTGAGCCTTCACTTTTCCTTCTTTAATTACTTACTGAACTTGAAAGGAAAAATTGTCCTGACTTTCATTTAAATTTTTGTTAAATTTGGTTTACTGTCTTAATGATTTTATCCGTCTCCTGTTACCATCTTCTTATCCCTTTGTCACATTTTAACTGTTAACACAGATTGCATAACATGTTTTATGTTTTTTTATTAATTATTTGCATTGTATTGTTTAGCTTTTCACAATCTTTAAACATCAAAATTAGCAATTATCTTTTTTATTATCTTCAATTTAAATTAACATTTGATTTTAGACAATGAGAAAATTCCTTCTCCAGAACTTTTTATTTAAATTCATGCATATTTACATGTAAATGTCTTACTTTGCAGCGCAGTGATGGGAGGTAAGTTTTGACCTGTTTCCAATTTCAGCTCGTAAGATGTTACAAATATTGCAAAAGTTATTAACATTTTTAATAATGCTAACATTCACAAAAAAGAATGCATGATGTGGATGACGTTATAAAATACAGCTTTGTCTCACTGTATGTCAACATAATATCATTCCCTTTAGAATTATTCAGTCAGCCATGGAGAGCTATGCCGAAGTGAGTTTGAGTTGTCACAATGTTGTGCATTCAATCATAAAAATAATACAGTATTTTATTCTAATGTTATTTTCTTTGATTAAAAGGAGCAACCAGGAGAATCTCGATTTTATGAAATCCTACCAACCTCGAAACAAAGAAGTCAAACATCTCAGAATTCTGCTTCATGGACCAGTCGGTGCTGGCAAGTCCAGTTTCATCAACTCAGTTGAAAGTGTTTTAAAAGGCGAAGTTACTGGTCGAGTTTTGACGGATGCAATCTCTGGAAGCAGCTTTACCAAAAAAGTATGAATAACTGTTGATTGTGGTGATTCTAAAGAACAGTTTAACACGTTTATAACTCATCAAAACCTTAAAGGGACTGTTTGTAAGATTCAGAAATGCTTGTTAACAGCGACACCTGTGGCCGTTAAGTCAACGAAAGTCAGCGTCGGGGTCACGCTTGTGCTCGCTCTAAATAGACATGAACGAGCATCGCTCAAAACAGTGAGGCGACACACGTCAGCTAAAACCCCAATATCACTCTATATTTCAACTGCTTGGCAGTAATGTTAGCTGACCAGACGAAGGTCTCTCCATGAATCAATGCTGATCCTAGTGTTGGCTTTTCCTGCTTCAGCCTCCCGACCGCGGCCAGAGGGAACAGGGAAGGCACCAGCACCCGGTCAGAGACGATAACGTTTCTCGCTGCGGAGCTCCGTCACTTCACAAGACACAGGAAACCTCTGTTGGTCTGGAGGAGCTGCAGCAGTTATTTCTGCACAAACGTCCACTGTACATTCACTAGATATTCTCAGAGCTAAACTAACTCTTATGCAGTGTGCGCGCACGGGACACCGACCCGGGTGATTTATACGTGTAAGAAGTTACAAACAGTCCCTTTAATGGAAGTTGGTATAAAAGCATTTCCACTAATAATTACAGTTCACTAATCCAATATTTAGCTTTATACCGTGGTCCGCTGAAAATTCTGGATTCTGATTGGTTGGAAGGTGTTGATTAACATTTAGTAACCAGACAGTTTAAAGATGCAGCTGTAAAATATTCAGGCCACATTTGCCATATCATAATTTATGTGGGCCACATGACGCTCACACCCAGGTTAGCCAGTGCATACTGTGCCGTATATTCGCCAAAACTGGCCCAGATATGTTTTAAGATAATTGGGCCACATTAGCTGCATCATATGTGGGCCACTCTTTGTTTACATCCAGATGAGCCTTTGTCAACTGTGCCACATCTTTGCACATGGTGGCCCACATTTGTTTTGTGATATTTGGGCCATTTTCACAGTTTACCACATGGGCCACTTTAGGGTCACATCCAGATTACACATTGCAGAGAGCACCACATCTTTGCTGAAAAAAAGGCCCACATTTGGTTTGGGATATTTGGGATATTGTTTGCTATTGTACATGTGGGCCACTTCATGCTCACATCCATTTCATCCAGGCCAGAAGAAGGCCAGTAGTGTTGCATCATTGCCTGAAGTGGCCCACATCTGGATGCTATCTGGGTGATGTTGGTAACTTTGAGCAAATATGATAAAAAAGTTATTCTCATAAAACGGTCACGATATCCTGACAGTAGTGCACGAGACAGATAATCTGTGAAAAAAATAATGTTCCTCG
>CAKALU010046681.1:0-10601 GCA_916700995.1 Hozukius guyotensis
ATATTTCCTGTACTATGTCTAACCATTGACTAAGTCTGGGGGTGTCCGCTACAAGCCATTTTCTTGTAATGGCCTTTCTGCCAGCTGTGAGTAGGATTTTAACCAAGTACTGATCTTCCTTCAGCACCACTGTAGTTATATTACCCAGGTATAAAATGGAACATTTCTTGATGATTATATATCCTAATACCTCCTTTAATACTGAATTCACTCTGTCCCAAAATGGTTCTATTTTTGGGCAACTCCAGAAGATATGTGCATGATTTGCGTCTGTATGGCCACATTGTCTGCAGCATGTTTGTTGCCTTAGAATTTGCTTGCTTTTTATGTTAGGCGTAATGAAGAAACGAATCAGATTTTTCCAATTAAATTCTCTCCACAATTGTGAATTAGTGGATGTCTGTAGCATTTCTCAATCTTGATGCAGAAAAAGATTGCTAGTCTTCTGTTATTATTAGTGTAGAAGTGTGCTCATAATGACATGGAGTTGTAATTATGCTCTTTTTATTTA
The DNA here is from genome assembly GCA_916700995.1 of Hozukius guyotensis. Taxonomy (NCBI): domain Eukaryota; kingdom Metazoa; phylum Chordata; class Actinopteri; order Perciformes; family Sebastidae; genus Hozukius; species Hozukius guyotensis. Next base: position 512 of record CAKALU010046681.1, read on the forward strand.
GCGTTTGTCTGCTTTGCTTTCTCCTCAGCCCCATTACCCAGCAGTGTGCCAGGTACACTGAGACACACGATGAGTGCAATCAAACTCGTGCTAATCTAGAAACATGGAGGTTTCGCTGTGATCTGCATGGCTGCCCCGTTCCCCTCCAGTAGCAGAATGGATGCGTGGTCACAGAGACGTGGCCTGCAGACTGTGAGTACATCAAGAGTTGTATTCCAATTGGAGCTACAAAATGTAAAAAAATGACATCTGACATATTGTTAACAAAGTACAGGGACTGCTGCTGCAGTTGTAATGTTGAGAATGTGACATTTTTGACACAATTGCACATGTGTCATGAAGTTATAATGTCACATTAATGTTTTATCTCTTTAAACCTAATCAACAAACCACAATCTGTCAGTGAGCTCTAGTGAATTCTTGTGTAATACAAAGTGTTTTGTGGGCTCTTTATCTTTGTGATTGTCTCTCAGATGAACCTGCGGTCAGTGTTTACGGCTGACCAGCAGAGGGTCCTGGAACGTTACTATGATAATGGGATGACCAATCAGAGCAAGGCCTGCTTCCAGCTAATACTGCAGTGTGCTCAGGAGGCCAAACTGGACTTCAGCGTGGTCCGGGTAGGCCCATAAAATGTGCTTGTGTGTTTGTGTGAATGAGCAAAAAGGGAAGCGGGACTCCTTTCTATGATTTGTGTTGCACCATTGTTGGGGGCAAGTAATTGAGACAGCGAGTCTTCATCTAATGCAGAGTCCTGAGTTATTATCCTCACTTTGCTGAATTAGTCCCTGTAGTGTATTGCAGAATGTTTTTTTAAGTGATGCTACTGAGCTGATTGCTCTTCTCCCCGCAGACATGGGTCGGCAACAAAAGACGCAAGATCGCCTCCAGGATAGAGAACGGAGGCATGTCTCATTCCTTATCCAGTCACGGACTCGCTGGGGGATTGCTCTCCAATCACACGTTACCCGGGGGTTCACTGTCCAATCACAGCCTGGCGACAGGGGCGCTGCTTCCTGCCGAACTGGCCGCAGCGCGGAACATCCAGAACCGCGTGCACCTCCTCCCTCCATCCTCGTCCTTCCCTTCTTTCTCGTCGACATCTTCCTCCCCTTCCTCCTCCTCTCCCCACAGCAGCGGAAGCAACAACAACAACAACAACAATGACGTCATACTGACCGGGATTTACTCTCTCAACTCCGTCCCTCGACCCTCCCGACCACGACCCGCCGCCCCCCCATCTCAGTCAGACTCTGAGCTCTCCGCGCACACATCCTCGTCTCTGATCAACCGGGCCCTGCAGAGCAGGAACAGCTCCACCTCCTCGCCCCTCCACTCCAAGCTGGTCTCGCTCTCTCAGAACCTCCCACCCTTCACTTCCGCCTCAGGGCCTTTAGTCTACACTGCAGTCAGGAAGGGAGCTTTATCCCTCGGGGAGGCGGGGGTAAGCACAGGAGCAGGGGTGGTACCTCACAGCTGGACCAGGCAGTATGGCACAGTGCAAACTCGCCCTTGGTCCTCTTCCTCGCAGTCCCAAAGTCAGCAGCATCAGCACAGACCTCACTCCAACCCCCAACCTCAACCGCCCGCCCCTCAGAAGCCTCGGGTCTCCCTCGCAGTACAAAACTCTGGTCCCTCCTCTGAGCAGACACTTCGTATCCAGCAGGTCTTCACCTTGTCAGAAAGAGGCGAGGGCGACAGGCTCGGGCCGAGTCACGCGTCTACCCGTAAAAGCCAGGAAAGTCGTAGGCCGGAGCCCCAGCCTCTGGACGCCAGTCATAACTTCTCCATCGCCATGGAAACCGGAGACGAAGAAAATGAATGGCAAAGGGAAGAGGAGCTGGCAAACATGGCCGCTCAGACACACATCCACCGGGAGCGGACGTCAACCAGTCCAACCGAGGCTGAGGTGTGCGTGGTGAGTGGAGGCCACACGCCCCCTATGACCAGCTCTAGACCCGCACCGCTTCACAGCAACACTACTCTTCAGGGCAGCTACTCCGTCACAGCACAGACCTCACTCTCAGCAGAATCCGACTCACAGGTAAGGAGAGGTTCTAGCGTCGATGCCGCTTTCCTTCAAAGTGAATTGAAACTCTTAACCTGACTGTGTCTGTGTGCAGACTGCAGTCGGTGTGTCTGCTGCCCCCTGGGTTATCAGCAACTCCAGAAAGAGAACAGTCAGTACTTTTTTTTTGTCACTTTAAACACAAAACTTTGAATATATAATATAGGAAAAAAACATTTAAAGGTCAGCGTGAATGTTCTAAACAGAGGTTTGTGGTTCAGCTGCAGGATCGGACCCAGTTCAGTGATGGGGATCTCATCCAACTGAAGCGCTACTGGGACCGAGGCATGACCAGCCTGGGCTCAGTCTGCAGGGAAAAGATCACTGCTGCAGCGAACCAACTCAATGTAGACACTGAAATAGTCAAGGTAACCAACTCCACGGGGTTAAAGAATTAGTTTTGTATATTAACACAAATACAGAGAAATCTAGAAAATAGGGCTGTCAAACTTAACGCGATAATAACATATGAAACTACAAAAACCTAATGAATCCATTGGTACCAACCATGTCATACTAGATTGTCGCAAAGGACGCTAAATAACGCTCCAAACATAGGCTCAATTTTGGTGAGGAAAAACTGGCATGGCCATTTTCAAAGGGGTTCCTTGACCTCTGACCTCAAGATATGTGAATGAAAATGGGTTCTATGGGTACCCACGAGTCTCCCCTTTACAGACATGCCCACTTCATGATAATCACATGCAGTTTTGGGCAAGTCAGCACAGTGACACACTGACAGCTGTTGTTGCCTGTTGGGCTTGAGTTTGCCATGATATGATTTTAGCATATTTTGTATGCTAAATGCAGTACCTTTGAGGGTTTCTGGACAATATTTGTCATTGTTTTGTGTTGTTAATTGATTTCCAATAATAAATATATACAACATGTGCATAAAGCAAGCATATTTGCCCACTCCCATATTGACAAGAGTATTAAATACTTGAAAAATCTCCCTTTAAATGTACATTTTGAACAGATAAATGTGCGATTAATTTGCGATTAATCACGATTAATTAATTGAATCGATTGACAGCCCTACTAGAAAAGTATAATTTCTGCAGTATCCTTGACACTAGAGAGTTATTTTGTAGACTTCCAGAGCTGTGAGCCTTCTTCACAGTCTGGCCACTTGTCTATGACATTTAGTGAAAACAAGAATATTTGACTCGTCTGAACTTTCGAGAGCTAAAAAGAAAACAGGAAAAGAGCAACTTTTTCTAGGTCATAGAAGTTTTCTAACTTACTTAACTCAAAAGTTGTGTAAAAGTCACGCAGTTATGTATCAGGGCTGCAGTAGGAATGCTGATGGACTAAATATAGTCTCCTAGTCCTGACACACACATGACCCACTGCCATCTCACTTACTGGGATATTTATTGCAAGGAAGAAAAAGCTTTGCTTATGCAGAGAAACAGTACACCACTATCAGGATCATCTTCAAATCATTGCAATAATTAAACAACTACTTAAAACTAATTTTCGGCTTAATGTGATACATGTAGAGCTGCAACAATTAATCAGTTAATCCATTAGTTGTGAACTATTAAATTAATCTAACTATTTTGATAATCAATCAATCAGTTTGAGTAATTTTAAGAAAAAAAAAGTCAAAATTCTCTGATTCCAGCTTCTTAAATGTGAATATTACCTGGTTTCTTTACTCCTTTATGACAGTAAACTGAATATCTTTGAGTGTGTGGACAAAATAAGACATTTGAGGATGTCATCTTGGGCTTTGGGAAACACAGATCGACAATTTTTTTTCCATGTTCTGACATTTTATAGATCAAATAACTAATCAATTATTAGAGAAAATAATCAACAGATGAATCTATAATGAAAATAATCATTATTTGCAGCCCTAGATACATGTATACACTTTTTTCCCTGACTTAAATGTTACATTCATCACATTTGACACTTTATTTTGAAAGGCTGATTCATATCCTTGAACTTTAGTTGAGCATTTTTCTTCCAATTCTGATGTTGTCTTTTGTGTTTTCAGACGTGGATCAGTAACAGGCGGAGGAAGTACCGTCTGATGGGTATTGAAATCCCTCCGCCTACAGGTGGGCCTGCTGTATTCTCAACCTCGTCCCCAGGAAACGAATCCCCGGTGGCCCTCAGCCCCGACGATGAGCGGCTCAGAACGCTCGAACTCGGAGATGACATGAACGATGAGGGATCTGTCTGCCTGTCTGAAGGTTAGGCTGCTGATGCAATGCAAACACAAATACCTAAAGTCTGTAGAAACTGTGTATCTCAGCATTCATGCAATCTTTCTGGCTTCTAGATGGCACCATCGACTCACAACATAGAGACGAGGAAGACGGAGTAGATGTGCTCACTGCTGCTCCGCTGGCCAATAATGTGGTACTTCATTATTTCTTTGATATTACAGTAGCAGCCTCATTAAAATTAGCCACTAAGGAATGGGCGCTGGTAGGGATAGGGTTCATACTCAAATGTGATAAAATGGATTAGAGCTCCTTCATTCTACTTGATGGGATAGTTTGGGTGAATTGAAGTGGGGTTGTATGAGGTACTTATCCATAGTCAGTGTATTACCTACAGTAGATGACGGTCGGCACGCCCCCAGCTTGGAGAATCAGACAGGAGTTACCGCACGGAAGCAAAGCAATGTACTGCTGTGGACGGGGCCGGCAGGAAAACACATTTTAGCCACTTAAAAGAAAGGCTCACCTAAAAAAATCAATATCAGTTTAAGTGTACACTATGTTTAGAATGTTTTCGCAGGTTTACCTTGCTGTGAGTCAGCTATAAAGACTATGTTTCCGACTGGAAACTGAAGCCATTATCTATGCTCTCCCCAAAGCAACAAGACTCCATTGGAAAAAAACCTGTAATTTTACCTCACAGAACACAAGAGTTGCTGGTTTACTGCTGATTGGTTAGTTTGTTTGTGTTATTGTGTGAGTTTGGTTAGTTCGGATTCACCAAAGTCACACAAAAGCATAAAAATTATAGTTTTTTTCAATGGAGTCTGGTGGCTTTAGTGAGAGCATAGATGGATACCACAGCTTCAGTTTCCCGTCGGAAAGGGCTGTTCTACGGCAAGGTAAAGCTGTGAAAATATTCAAAATATTTCTTTTAGGTGTCTAAAATACGTTTTGCTGCCGGCCCCGTCCACAGCAGTACATTACTTTGCTTTCGTACGGTAACTCCTGTCTGTTTCTCCAAACCTGGGGCGTGCCGACCGTCATCTACTGTAGGTAATACACTGACTATGGATAAGTACCTCATACAGTTGTCGCAACTAAAATACACCAGCTGTACAGCTGTATATTAACCTTGGCAAATTTTCCCATCATGCCGGGTCATTTTAGAAGTTTTAGTGTTTTATCACACCATGTGTTTCATGGTTAGTATGAGCTAACATAACCTTTACAGCACTACTATAGACAAAACACAGTTGCCGATGCATTCTACAAACAAGAAGAAGTTGAAGCTTTGTTATTCTTTTACCTGATAGTATGGTTTGTTTGTTTGAGAAAACAAATCAAAGCTTATCTACATACGGTATGTAGAGCCTTCCATCCAAAACTGCAACACAAAGTGTTTTACATACATAACACAGTAAATTACAGAAATAGAATATAAGGAATGAAATCCAGAGCAGATAATAATTGCCAAAAGACTTAAATGTGTCATGATAATTTGATCTAATCTCTGTTTTGTTTTGTTTTTTTAACAGAAGATCGAAGTAATTGATGAGGATGAGGAAGACGAATATGATGACGATGGTGAATTAGTGGCTTCAGACCTAGAGCAAATGCAGGGCCTCCTGGAATTCAAGGTGAAGACACACACAAGACTATGGCCCCTTTAACACAGAGATTCTGCAATACTGTCATAGAGAAGATCCGCTGTTAGACCGGCTTTGCTTTTTCACACTGAACCAAACAACGGCGGCATAATGCTGTGATTTTAGATAGCATGCCGGCATCACGGAAGAAAAAGAGGCGTGACGTTTAACACAACAGCGTCGGCGTTTAGTGCGTGTAGTCCCGCCGTGCCGGCTGTCCCTTTCACACAGACGTCAGCTCGGCTCTGTGACTACCTCCACTGCCGACTCAGTGACGGAACACCACCTCCGTACCGTTCACACAAAACAGAGTGGCGAAATAACGGCACAACAGTCCCGCCTTGAACAGGCTGATGACAGATTGACCAAACATAAACTGGTGGCTGCAATAACCATCCTTCCTAAACCTTTCTGAAAAACGAAACTGAAAATGAAATCGAAAAGAAATAAAAACTAATTGAAAATTCTAAACTATTTCAAACTTGGCTCTGAATTAACGTCTTGCCTTTGCTTTGAATCCATCTGTTTCAGCACGAGGAAGTGCAGTTCTTAGAAAACGAGCTAGAGAACCAAAAACAAAAATACGACGAGCTCGCAAGCTTCACGAAGAGCCTGCTCAGCGCCGTGAGGAACAATGACCTGGAGAGACAGCAGGTACCTTCACAGTCACCTTTACACACTGACGAGATCCATTAGAACATCTGCTTGGAAGTGAAACACCACAGTTTATAGACATTTCTCACCTGAAGTCTGCCATCTGTGTTTATGTGTTCAGGAACTTATGGCCAGTCTACCTCAGCCTTCAGACCAGGACTGGGACATGACTGTGGAGAGAGGAACGCAGCCAGACGCATCCTCCAACCACAACGGCTCCCCGATGGGCCCGGCGTGCAGCGTGGAGCCTCAAGCGAACGAAGAAGTCCCACTGGTCTCCCTAAACAAAGACGATACAACGACTGAAGTTACTGAGCCCTCTGCATCAGAGGAGCAGCTGCAGGAGGCGGTTGCAGAACAAAATTGACTATGTCATGTACATCAGCTCACATAGACTCATACGGATGTTTCCACACTCCACATATAGAAGCTGGTTTCAGATTATATGGTCTCACACTTACACAAACACTCAACGCTCCACGCCCAGTGCCTGTGGATTGACGCTTCACTACGACTGTTGGGCTGACAAATGCCTTTTTTACTGCATATCATCCGCCTTGCTCTGGACCTGTCCAGAGAGAACAATAAACGACCTCTAACTTATCTGTGTGGCTCACTGTGTGTTTCACTGAGACAAGTGACACTTTTCTTATGTATCAACTTATATTAGATGTAGAAAAACACACTATGAATATTTTTAAAACCTTAACTGTTAAAAGAATAATGTTCACACACAGTAGTGACTTTTTTTTTTGTAGATTACAGTTGCAGACAAGAACATTGCGATTCAATATGTTTAAAAAACTATGGGACTTCCATCCAATTTGTCCAGATTCCCATCATAAAATTCAAACATGATTAATATACAATATCCCCGATGGCACTAACTGGCTTGTTCTCTTTTAGGAGGTGAAAGATTTGAACTTCAATCTGTCATACACATCAGTTCAACTTTAAAGGTGCTATTGATAACATTCATCCACTAGATGTCGCATCCTCCCTCTCCCGTTGCATTCATTCACTTCACAACAAATGGTTGCCAGTTCTCTGCGCTTACCATCAAACTCACTCATTTATACGTTTTTTCCACACTAACTGTCAACTTGATCGCTGACGACCCAGAGATACCATTGGCCTGAACTACGAAGCAGGATTTGGGGTTAGTGAGGTAACTTCAGAGTTAACCCTTCAGGGTTTTCCGTCATACTGCTTCACTTACCGGGGTAGATCACCATGGTAACTGATGCTGCACACCTAACCTGCTCCGTAGCAGGTTATGTTCAAGATAAGAGATCAACTCGTATAAAAGTACCGCCTACTGACCAATCAAAGCTCGTGCGCAGATCGTATGATATTACACAAATATAAAGAAGTTACAGTCATAATCCAGGCTGAAAACAACACAGTTTAAACTGACAAATGCTGGAAGGACAGCTGGCTGTATGCTGTGGGTGCTTACCGCTTTGAATTATCTTTTTATATTCATGTTTTTACTTGCTCCTGAGTCCGTTTCACACCACCAGAGACGGGGATGCAGCTGAAAGAAGGCTGAAATAGTCATACACGCCACAACTTTACCAAAGGGCATAATGAAGCGTAATCTATTCATCCATTCTATTCTGAAAGATATTTATATATCACTGCCCCATTTAGACGACTTTATCTGACTTTTAAGTATTCCATTAAATTAATAGTCTGTTAATTTACGTATTCACACATCGGCAATTTTTTCTTTTGCCAGCTGTTCTTCCTGCATTTGGCAGCTGCAACGGTGTTACTTTTAGTCTGGATTATGTGTTTAACTTCTTCGTATTTGTCTAATATTATAGTTTGCTCTTGGTTTGTAAAATCTGCCGCTCTGCTGACAGTAGACTTGTCCATGTTTGTGATTGGTCATATGCTGCAAACACCACCTCTTCCATGTGAACGTGCTGGTAGTCAAATAGAGAAACCCTGGATTGATTTAGGACCGCTTAGCGGGATTGTGGTTGATAGGATTAGTTAAGCCAGATAACGAGAAAATACCCTGGGTATGTTGAACTGGCTTCGTAATACAGGCCTCAGGTGATACCAACATTGTAATACTACTGGCTTACAAACCTTGTTAGAAGTGGGAACCAAACGTCAGATATCTTTCACAGAGATAAACAAAATATTCATTTTGGACCCGTCAAAATTTTTTTAAATGATTAATTCACAATCATAATAATCTACTTTAAGAAAAGCCATTCTTTTATTCGGCGCCTTTCTAAAAGCTTATTTATTCATCTACATAAAAATGTTATCAATAAGACCTTTAAGATTATTATGTCTATCCTATTTTGAAGAAACCAGCACAGATTGTCTTGAGAATCGGTAGTAATTAATTGCCAAATTAGATTCACAATTCAATCTTAAGTTGTGACTATAAACAAATGTAGACTTGTAGTCTATATTACATTACCTCACCACCACACAAAGACTTTGTGCCAGTGGGAGGGAGACAGAGTCAGAGCTGGAGGGAAAGTGGATGAGCTTTAAGCCTCTTATTTCCACTTGGACTAGGGATGGACAGGCTTATGAAACAGTGGCTTCAAAACATTCAATTTACACCCTTTAAGGTTAAAAAAAAGGGGGCGGGGGGAGTCCAAGGCACTCTTCTGGCAAAAAATATATAAAAAGCCTTTATTCAATTGGCTATTTCATGATGAAATGCTAAAAACAATGCTGGTACATGTAAGATTGGGTAACAACCCACAAACAGCCTTCTTCAGGATGTAACCCTCAGCACACAGCTTTCCCTTTTGTGAGTACACAGACAAGGGATGATTGCAAACACCTGAGCAAGAGGCCAATAAACTCTCAGGTGCAAAATGTGGTCACTAGATGGCTCTACAGGATGTCAAGAAAGCAGAGAAAATAATGAAAATAAAATAAGAAAACATAAATATACAGATAACAAGACAGAAAAAAGTAAATAAGTAATAATATATAACCATTTATGGCAACAGTATCAGACCACATCCATAAGCATGTACACCCTTTAACCAAGGCTGACCCCCATATGAGAACTATTAGGACTTTAAGAACTTTAAACATGCACTATCTGCCTTTAAACATGCACTATCTGCAACCATCTTGGACTCTAACCACAGGCGCACTTTACACTTACTTTACACTTTACATCCCATATACCACTTTATAGACTGCACATATGCACATATTACATTTATTTATTGCACATACTACATTTATTTATTGACGGACTGCACACACTATGTTCACCCATTCACTCTGTATCTTTTATATCTCTATTTGTTGTTTTTATCATTTTTGTATACCTTTACCTCTCCTGTGTTTCACTCTGTTTGCTGATGTTGCTGCTTTGACACTTGAATTTCCCTCCGGGGATTAATAAAGGTTCATCTTATCTTATCTTATCTTAAAGGTCCCATATTATAAAAAAGTGAGATTTTCATGTTTTTTATTATAAAGCAGGCTTAAGTTCTATATAAATACTGTGAAAGTATCGAAACACTCAATCCACAGAGAAATACACA
>CAKALU010046687.1:0-20120 GCA_916700995.1 Hozukius guyotensis
AAGTCAGCCCACTGACACACTGACAGCTGTTGTTGCCTGTTGGGCTGCAGTTTGCCATGTTATGATTTGAGCATATTTTTTATGATAAATGCAGTACCTGTGAGGGTTTCTGGACAATATTTGTCATTGTTTTGTGTTGTTAATTGATTTCCAATAATAAATGTATACATACATTTGCATAAAGCAAGCATATTTGTCCACTCCCATGTTGATAAGAGTATTAAATACTTGACAAATCTCCCTTTAAGGTACATTTTGAACAGATAAAAATGTGTGATTAATCGTGATTAAATATTTGAATCGATTTACAGCCTTAATATATACAGTATAAAGCATGAAACGTACAGATTGCAAAGTGTAACATTGTGATAACAAGCTCTTCTGTTGGCTTTAATCAGCTGTTTTAATCAATTTGTTTGGTTGAGATCTGATCAAACTCTTTTGCTTGTCCCAAGTCTTCAAAAGAAATCACAAACTGATTCATATGAAATCAAATAAATCACTAGATCACAAAACACTTTTGGCCCAACATGAATATACAGCATGTTACTGTTCATGTTACTCTCTGCTGGTGATTTTAGTTATATTTGGTTTGGTTTGGTGTTGATGCTGATTGCTGACATATTTAGTGAATGTTAATGGATTTTTTACCACGTCTCATCCCATTTCTTTCTTTCTGTCTTACCCCCATCCCTCTCCGCTCATCTTCTTCTTCATCTTAACATCCCCCTACCTTCCTCCTCTCGTCTCCTCAGCCATGAGTCGCAGCATCGTGCGGCAAAGCAAGTTTCGCCACGTCTTTGGCCAGACGGTCAAGGCTGAGCAGGGTTACGATGACATTCGTGTTTCCAAGGTGACGTGGGACAGCTCCTTCTGCGCCGTCAACCCAAAGTTCCTGGCTGTCATCGTTGAATCCAGCGGAGGAGGAGCGTTCCTGGTACTGCCCCTAATTAAGGTCAGTAAGGTCAAAGGGGAAACATTTCTGGGCTGAGTGTCTGAGTTCAGTGTTCATGTGAAGATATCCTCCACCCAAGATGAGATGAAGTGCTGATTATCCTAAAACTGCACAAAAAAATTGATAAAATCTGCACGTTTTTAGGTTTCTACATGCTTTAATTGGTAGTTCATGTGCTCATTGTACTTAATACATAAATGAATCCATACCTTTGCCTATATTTTCTATACTTTTTGTTTGGATTACTCCATGTGCTCGATAGACAAGGATGTTGGTGCTCCAATAAGTTAAATTAAAAATGAAATGTTCTTCATATCAGAGGAGAACTTCATAGAATTAAAAAACGTATGAACTTATTTTGTGAGTTTTGTGGTATGGCTGTATGGATGGTATGTCGGTCTGTACACCACTGAAATATCTCAACTAATAACGGATGGAGTGCTGTTAAATTCTTTTTATGCTATCAGCAGGGGTTGTCTTTGTCGTACAACTTTTTGTATCTCTGTGTTTATGAGCTGACATTATTGCTCAGCTCATCAAGGTCACGCAAGGCAATGCCATGTTGAATACTGAAATCGGTGCAGCCACTTCTGTTTCAGATCTTTGTACCTCTTTTGTTCTGTTAAAGTTACAAAATGAAGTTTCTACTTAGAGAAATACTGTATATGATATTCACCTAATAAAATAAGTAACAGTAAGGAGGATGAGCTAATTCTCATATTCCACAGACCATACAAATAATGATATATCCGTGACATTTTACAGTACAGCGTATTTTTCCAAACTACAAACACCTTTCACTCATTTCTCAATGTTGGTCAGATGTGGCATCAGATTCCTCGACTAAGCTTCAGTCCTGTTTGGAGGCTTGTCTCAGTAACTGAACATTAGTAATGTTTATAAGTAGCTATGACAGGATCAATGTTGTATGACATAATGAGCAGGCTGTAAGAGAAGGACTCATGTCTCATCTTCCTATAATATAAATGTAATTCTTAAGTTCACAGGAAGACAAGCTGCTTTTCAAAGCTGCTCAGTGCCACGTCGTGGTACCAGCAGTGCAATGGTTATTTTAATATAATAAATATATTTTTTTAGCTTGATTGTTTCCATCTAATAGCAAAGGATATAATATTCACTTCTAGCCGTTTTATTGTGGAAGACTGAAATACAGCGACAGGAAAAGCAACAGATGAGACATTTAAAGATGCTCCAGTGTGGCGTGGAGCCTCGTGATGATAACAACATCGCCTTAAAATAAATGATGGGCATCAGAAAGACAAAACTAAACTTTTATGTCAATATTTTAATGTGGAGGGAGATAATATTTCAATCCACTATCATGTTAGATATGCTGCTCCAGTGAACCTACATATGTAAAATAGATTACTAGTAGCCTACTGTTTATCACATTTTATGCGTTTATGTAAAATAGGTTATATGCCTGTGAGGTTTGGCTTGATATGATAAAAACAGTGATCTAAAAATCAATATTTAACCACTCTGATTTAATAATATAGCTGTAAAAGATTTAGTTATTACATGTTCAAAAAACTGCTAATTTTTAGTCTTTCCAGTTGCTGCAAATTCCAGATCATTGTGTAATGCTCCAAATAACTACCAGTCACAGTCCAGCATTACGAGAACTGAGAAGTTAATTGACTTCAGTCAGAAAAATACTGTAGTTTTTGTAAAATATTGCTATTTGGAGCCTGCAAAAAATGTTTGTTTTAAACAACTTCAGTCCACAATAATAATGATAGTGTTATAATTGGACTATGAAGAGTGGAATGAACAATTTTTCACTTTTTGAGATAAATTATTTAGAAATTTCATCAGCATGTCAGCAGTGATAATTAGTTACAAGGATCTTTTTGGAGACACGGGTAAATGGTTTTGATTATATACTGGAGTCATGGTGAACAGACGTGCTATTAATACACACCAACGTGCTCTCCGTCCTATATCTCCCCCCTCTGAGTCCCCAACAGGCCACAAGAAAAACTCCCCTTTCAACGCCTCGTCGCTCAGCTATAAATACACCTCTCCTGGGGTGTGTGTGTTGTACGTGTGCGGACTGGAGCGAGTGATATCTCAAAAGTTTATACACATGTTCACACGATAGGAACAGAATAACCTGGATGGGACATCATGATTTTAGTTTGCATCGTATTAAAAATGTTTTGTCAGTTTCCTAGAAGTCCACCATGATGCTGCAATTTTGGCCTTGTTTACAAAAACAGGGCACCATTACAGTACAATACCAACTAATGTGGGCCCTGCATTATTATCTAATCTTGTAGTATCTCTTATACAGGGACCCTGAGTACTTTACAACTTGTTTGATCGTGGCTCAGCCAATCATAATCAAGGACCGGAACTATACGTTTTATAATGTACATAGTGTGTATATGGTGTATATAGTATAGTGAACTCAGGGCAAGAGGTGGGGGGTCAATACGAGCCCAACAGCAATTATTTGCCCTGTGACTCGCTAACAGGATAAATCCCTGGTTGTTTCAACAGCATTTCAATGACTCTATTTCAGTGTTTGACTATTTCAGTGTTTGTAGTTTGGACCAATAATCTCACCATAAAGGCACCGATCATATCACATGATCTTCATTAGCCGATGGAGTTTGCCAGGTTGTTGGGCGTTTTAGCTGCTCAAGTTTCATTTTTTTCTGAGCTTTTTAAAGAGTAGCCTCTGTATTTTTCAACCTGGACCATATTTGCCCATGTTTTTGTGTCTAACTGACTAATAGCAACAACAATTTCTGAAATTGGTCCAGTATTGAGGGAGAGCGCTGTAGACAATATGGTGCTATTGGGGCAAGCTGGCACCGTCATTTACTGTACGTCCATTAAAAGCTGTTTTTGCCATGACAGGCTCAGATTGTTATAAGTGTCTAACATTATGGACAGAGTCTCGCTCAAGGTGACGTGTTGCTAGAAGACAACGGTGAAATAGTGGAATACATCCATGGTGGAAACACTGCGAGTGCCGGGTGCAGTGTACAGAAAGTGTAGCTTAGGGTTATCTAAAAGATTTTCAATGTCATGGCTGAATATTTTAGATGATTTTCCACAATGTAGATGAGGTCTTTGAATTCGATGGCCGCCCATATTTATTTGAGCCAGAGTATACGGATATTCAGTTTTCACAACAAGACTTCTCCTTGAGCGGGACTTGGACACAATAACAAACAGACGGGATCAAGCGAAAGGTATTATTTATTTTTCTGTAGGGTCCTTTCCATAATGTTATCAGACACTTTTAGTGAACATAACATTACAGTGGCGCTGCTCACTTGCTCTCGCAGCTCGTTTCATGGCTGCCGGCTACAACGTTCTCCCTCAATACTGGACCAATTTTAAAAAAGTGTTGTCCCCTTAGTCAGTGAGACATAAAAAGAAGGGAAAATAGGGTCCAGGATGGAAAACACAGAAGTTAACCTTTAAGGACTTTTGTCCATGTTGTCTGAGTTCATTCTTGACCCTGGAAATAGTAGTTAAGAAAACAATTTCACCACAAGAAGTCCTTAAAATACTCAAAAAATAAATGGAAATTCAAAAATCTTTAATTTCATGACAACTAAGCAAACTCAGCATCTGTTGAGCGAGATGTGTGACATGATCAAAAGCCAGGGAACCACTACTAAATGGACATAGGGTGAGATTGCTTTGTCAACCACCATTTCTAAGTCAAGAATAAACTTTCAATCTGAACTAGTTTCACATTGAAATTAAGTCATTGAAATGCTGTTTAATGTAACTTTAGATTTCTAAATAACCTTTTTCCTTTTAGTGTGGTTTTAGCCTACATTTCTTCACATTTTTTGACCTGCAAATCACCAAATCAGTGCTTACTACTGTTTTTCATGTTGTTATGAGAAATAGATGAATGTTAATGATAGGCTATTAGTCCTAACTCAGTCCTGTGTGTTGCTGCTGCTGTGTGTTTCAGTCAGGTCGTGTGGATAAGAACTACCCGCTGGTGATCGGCCACTCTGGACCTGTCCTCGATATCGACTGGTGCCCTCATGACGACAACATCCTGGCCAGCTGCTCGGAGGACTGTACTGCGATGGTAACGACAGAGTGTGTGTTTATGTACTGTATATGTGTGTAGAGAAAAGTTCTGAGTGAGAGAGAAGTTGCTAATGCATGTGGAGGAGTTTGTTGCTCGGTGACTCAGAATAACAGCCATAGAGGTCATCGCAGGCTGAGTTAAATGAGTGAAGTGAGTCAGTCAAGGCATCAGTGTGTCTACCTGTCTGACTGGTGACTGTCCACCCACCTGTTGCGTCTCATGTCTATCTCTTCATCAGGCATCATATTTTGTCCTTGACAAGTTGGTCAGACTCTGTTGTCTGTCACCCTCTCTGTCTGTGTGTGTGTGTATAAAAGTCAGGTAGTGGGGTGTGTGTGTGTGGGAGGGGGGGATTTTTTTCACAATGGGACGTTTTTTTACAGTATGACATCTTCCCCAGACTCTCTGTTTTCTGTTCAGTGATACTTTCTTGTGCCTTGAGAGTGAAGGATACGTAGCTACACACAGGAGGATGTAAAGAACAGTTCTTCAGGCAATACAGCATGATGTTCATTTAGTAAATTATGGTCCCATTTAGAGTCAAATAGACCATAAAGCAGGGGATGCTTTAGGACGTGGCCACCTTGTGATTGACAGTTTGCTACCACGGCGTTGTCCAGTCTGGGTGATGTCCATGTTTTCGTCCTACAAATTTAACCCTTGCACAGTGTGTTTTCAGTTCATGAAAGTCAATTATAACCTTTTTGGTCGCCTAAAAATGTCTTATTCAGTGTTCAGTTGGCACTTCTGGTTGCAAATAACCTAGATGGCGACGGCCAAAATGCCGACCTCGAGGCTTCAAAACGGCCACAAACCAATGGGTGAAGTCACTTCGACTACGTCCACTTCTTAAAAACAGTCTATGATTTGGGCGTCCGCCCTGAAGAAAATTTCGGACCATTATTATTACTATAGATAACGCCCAAAAAGCTTAAAGACAAAACTTGCTATAGTTAGATAATGATTTTATTATTTACAAATATCACAGCCTTTGTCTCAACATTTAATTCTTTAGGAAATGTTTGCCCTGTGAAATCATATTCTGTAAATCAAAAGAGCAGATTCAGAAATCTTTTAAATAGGTAATTATATTTGTTCACAAATAAAAAAAAGTTATGACGAACAGTTCACTAATTGTTTTAGAAAAAGGATGTGAACATTTATCGGAAAATCATAGCACCCTTGTTCTCACGTCGGACGTCAGCTCGTCCAGATGCTCTCCACATTGTTTTTATGTTCATGTGGCTTATTAGGCACGGCGCCGTATACTGGCAGAGAAAACCCTCCCATTATTAATCACCAAGATAATCTGATATGGAGAGGCAGAAAAAAAGAGTACAGCTTGTGAGAAGTGCCAAGAAAAAGTCATGGTGCGCTTAAGAGTAAAATGTAGAGTAGGCCTACATCTGTTATGTCCACCGGCTCACTTCAAGCTCTGGCTGCACCTCCACCTGTGGCCCTGAAGCTCATGACTGAGTTCAGTCAGCAGAGGTCACTGTGAGGCCTTGACTGCAGAAAATGAATAGAGATAGATAAAATAGTATAACTACCGGTATGTATTATTATTCATACAAATAACTACATTCTAAGCACTATAATTTGTGACGTTGAATGACACATTAACTGATTGTAAAATCCCATTATGACATCAAGTATTTATAATCATACAATATTTTCTTCTACTATCACAGGGCTGACACATAGAGACAGACAACCATTCACATTCACACCTAAAGGGACATTTAGATTCCATTATAAACATTATACATATAATTTTATTCCATAGTGTTTAACAGTAAGTTTATTATTGTAGAAATTGTCATGACAGTGACCAGGTTTAGTGTCTGGGATGTAAATGAGTGATGAGCTGCTCCACTGACACAGATAAGGACACAAGCGTCACATAATTGTGACAACTCCAAGGTTAGTTTTTTTTTTGGTGATCTAGATAAGGACTGCGAACAACAATTATTTTCTTGATTCATTGATCAGTTGTTTGGTTTATAAAAATTTCAGAAAATTACAAAAAAATGTTCATCACAGTTTCCCAGAGTCCCAAGATGACATCTTCAGATGTCTTGTCTTGTCTGATCACACAAAGATATTTAGTTTGCAATGGTGTAAAACATAAAATCCTCACGTTGGAGGAGAGGGAACAAGCTTCTTTTTGCTTTTTGCTTTTAAAATGACCTGATCAAAATAGGGTCTGATTATTTTTTCTGTCAACAGACTAATCGATTAATCAATTACATCAGTGTGTCAGTTTTAATATAGATTCCTTTTCGTCTTTCGTAATGTTAGCACAACTAGGAAATAAAGGAAAATATAACATCAATAATATGGTATATTTTTAGCTTTTCTAACAACTCAACTCTCATACTAATAATAGATAATATGCCCCTTCAGTCGCATTACATTGCTGTGTATGTGTGTATGTGTGTATGTGTGTATGTGTGTGTGTGTGTGTGTGTGTAGACAAATGTGCAGTATCTCATCTGTTAATCATAAACATTTTTTGTATTGTATTATGACAACATGTCAGTTGACTCAGCATGTATCTGTACATCAGGACAGATTGGTCAACACTTGTTCACAACGACATCGCAGGAATCTTTGTGTGATCGCAGGATTGAATCGCGGCTTCTCCTATGGCAACAGCTGCTGGGATGCTGTTTGAGTGCTATGTGTGTGTGTGTGTGTGTGTGTGTGTGTGTGTGTGTGTGTGTGTATTCTTTGTTTATGTCCAGCACACAGACAGACAGTTGCAGCTGTCCAGTCTTGGCAGTGTTAGAGCAGAAAGGTCATAACTGTGATGTCATTCTCTTCAGTTCACAGAGACGGATCATTGTGTCATCTGAAAAGGCTCATTAGAGTATGTGTGTGTGTGTGTGTGTGTGTGTGTGTTCACCTACTGTGTGGTGTAATTGAAAAGGCGACATTTCAACAATCTGCTTAAAAAACGACATTAATGAGGAATGTGTTTTCCTGTCAGTTTTGTTGTTTGTGTTCCTGTGTATTCCACAATTATATAAAAACAAATACACATGGTATCTCCTTGAAGGTCAATTCTGGTTTGTCTTAGACCCAATAGCTTTACATTAGACCTTTTCAGACAAAAAAAATATAAAAAATAAAGGGTCTTTCTTCACCAGAAATGTATTCCTCACAGAGGCTTTGAAACAGCATTTAGGCAAGAAATTTACACAAACATATAATTGAACAGCTAAACAAATAGATTAAATGTTAAAAAAAACAATTGGGAATTGTACATTTTTTAGTGGCCTGTCAAACATTTCTATTGGGGTTGGATTGTGCAGGAGGAATGTGGACTCCTGATCTCGGTATTTCTTAATTCCTGGCTCAGCCAGTGTGTGCTGGGACAGGCATCTAAACCGGTTAGAAAATGAACAGATTGATGGATGAAAATCTGTTTAAATATTAGAAATATAAACATGCCATTGTATTTTTGACTTGACACACTGCATGTATAATTGTGAGTTAGCGTTGATCGCAGTTTTGAGAGCAAAAGTAAGCAGCCTATTGGAGTTGCACACACAGTAAAGTGTGGACTTTAGAGGGTGGGTGTCATCGGTCGTCACCTTGACTATGAAGCTATGACTCTATTACAGTCACTGCCAGTAAATTTATGAACCAATTAAAATGATAAGCAGTAAATCTGTGGCAGTGTGCTGAGTTTAATGGGAAAATGAAAGATGTGGACCTGTACAACTGTTCTCTGTATCCTCAGCCCGTTCTCTTTCCCTGGGCAGCAAATACCAACGCTTTGTCACACCCCTTGAAGTGTGATACCGACGCACAAGGCAGCTTTTTAGCATCTGTATGAGATGCGCCAGGCTTTAATAGATTTTTATTTGTTTACATATATAATAAAAATGGTACAAGTCGATACTACATAAACAACAACAAATGTGATGGAGAGGTGCAAAAAACCCTCAGAAGGGCTTGATCAGGGCACTCTCCAGTGCAGACCTTAGTCAATTTTAAAAAGAGAATAAATTATTAAAAAGGATGGTAGAGAGAGAAGAAGACAAAGATAAGATTACACACACTAGCAGACATCCATATATGTAAATAGACAAAGTTGTGTAATAGAATTAAGATTCTCATTGTTATATCATCATTAAAATCTCATTATCAGTAAGATTACAGAGATAATCCATAAGGAAAACGTTGGGGAGATAAAAACAAACCTTTAACGGCTTTCTTAAATTGTTCTGGCGCCAACTTTAAAATATGAGATGGCAGAGCGTTCCATATCATTGAACCTCAGTAAACTAAACCAAACTGTAACTAAGATGTTTGACACATAGGAGGTCTGAGTTTGGAGTTATTTCGATTGATTTTAGGAATACAGTTCATAGAAATATGAGGGAAGGGTCCTGTTCAAAGAGCTGTATACAAATAAAGTGATCTGAAGTTGGTTAACTTGATAAACACTGAGGATGCTGGACTGGAAAAACAAAGGCTGAGATGAATGAGTTTGATGAACACGGTTAATAATTCTTAATGCTCGTTTCTGAGGACGGAAAATAGGGACGAGTTAAGTGGGATGAGTACTCGAACAGACTTCAATTAACTACAATGTAAACCCATCCATGTCAATATTAAACGCTCCGAGAAAGTGCACTGGGCGTGTGGTGACGTAGTTTAAAGAGCGAAAAGACACACCGGGCAGTTGGAGGGGAGTTGGATGGGTCCAACAAACCCAGGGCTTTCATGCAGGAGACCGCTGTTTGTGTCCTGTGTATTAAGTTTCATTTCCACGTTACAATCAGCTGTTCGTTCGTGTCCCGTGTTCAGTTTATTTTCACTTCACAATCATTGTAGTTTTACACCCAACCATGTTGTTTTTCCTTGAACTTAACTAAGTGGTTTTGTTGCCTAAACCTATTGTGATGCCAAGGTGCGTGACAAAGCGTGCGGTATGTGACGATTTGGGATGAGAACGTGTTGGTATCCTCTGTGATGTGTGAGTGATGTTTGTTCAGAGGTGTAAAGTGGGGAGGTAGAAATACTGCACTCTGATACCGTATATAAGTACAGTCAATTTCATCTGTTTTC
This sequence comes from Hozukius guyotensis, assembly GCA_916700995.1. Lineage (NCBI taxonomy): Eukaryota > Metazoa > Chordata > Actinopteri > Perciformes > Sebastidae > Hozukius > Hozukius guyotensis. Next base: position 10,131 of record CAKALU010046687.1, read on the forward strand.
TTTATTTCTCAGTGGTGCACACAGCACCGTCTGGGTCATCTTGATATAGAATGTCAAACACTTGATGTGTGCCTGTTTACACTTCTCACATCAAATTATTCACATCAAATTAAAACATGTAATTTAATTTATAATACTTATGACCAGGAGGATTAAATGAGTTAAATGGATTATACTTAAAGTACCATTTTACAATAATTTACAATGCACAGATTACTGGACAGATAACACTTGTTGTGTAACATCAGACACAGAATCAGTCTGATTTTCTTTCATCCCTCGTCTCCAGGTGTGGCAGATCCCAGATCACTCGCTGACCCGTCCCCTCTCCGACCCCGTTGTGGTCCTGGAGGGACACTCCAAACGGGTCGGCATTGTCACCTGGCACCCCACCGCACGCAACATACTACTCACTGCGGGTAGGACACACACAGACACACACACATACATACTTGTTTCCTTGAAAGTCATATAAACTTTATGTAACAGAGATAAGTGTGAGTACATTCAGATGTCCATCTTTTGCTTCGACCCCAGGTAGTGATAACCTGATTATAGTCTGGAACGTGGGGACCGGCGAGCCCCTCATCTCCATGGACGACCACCCAGACCTCATCTACAGCATCAGCTGGAACCGAAACGGCAGCTTGTTTTGCACCACCTGTAAGGACCGACGTCTGCGTGTCTGCGACCCCCGCAAGAGGGAGGTGGTTGCGGTGAGTGAGTAGAAAATACTAATAAATACATGCCTCACTGTATAATTCATCCTAATACATTAACCCCACTGTCTGAGCTCTTTAACAACAGTTTAGGAGTATATTGTATATTATATGTATTTCTGCTGATACTGGAAAAGTCCCATTAACGTAATAGTTTGACATTTTGGGAAATACACTTACATTCACTTTCTGTAGGGGGGTTGGATGAGAAGATTGATACCACATTCCTATTTGTCTGTTCAGGCTGTTCTCATACTCTGTCCGTAGCTATGCCTACAGAAATACAGTATATCCCACAAAATACATTTTTATGTAATCCACGTTATCGTGAACCAGGAAGTATAACGAGCGATAAACGCAACGTAGCGAGGAGGTTGGGGTTGATGGGTGGATCAGAAAACACCGGATTTTCACCAAGGAGGCCGGTGTTTGTACCCCGTGTGAAACCAGAAGTCAACGTTGGTTTATTTGTCATGTAACTTTTCCGCACTTTAGTGACGCCACATCCGGTGTTATTTTAACCCAAACCATGATCTTTTCCTAAACCTAACTAAGTACTTTTGTTGCCTAAACCTAACCACGGCGATCTTATCCTAAACCTAACTAAGTACTTTTGTTGCCTAAACTTAACCACGACGATCTTTTCCTAAACCTAACTAAGTACTTTTGCTGCCTAAACCTAACCACGGCGATCTTTTCCTTAACCTAACTAAGTAATTTTGTTGCCTAATCCTAACCAAGTTGTTTCCTGTGAAAATGGAAGTTTATTTTGAATAGACTGGAGCGGAAATTGACACTTGTGTCATGTGTTGCTGGACATTCGTAGGAAAAAGCATGAAAAATGAGCAATAACTTTTCCTAAGATATCATGCGAACCGTTGTATGAGAATACGTTGGTCCTTTTAATAAACGGTTTCAGCCTGTTAGCACAAATACTGAAAACAGGGGGAAATAGCTAGCCTGGCTCTGCCTGAAGGTATCAATATCCCAGTACCTCTAAAGCTCACTACGTTATACCTCCTTTTGTATATCTGGACAGTGTAAAAATGACAATTTGCCATTTTACAGGGGGTTACATGTATATGCCAGACTATATCTTGGCTGGGAGAAGTAAATTCCTCCAGTTGCTGTACGTGTTTAACAAAACGAGATATAATGTGTTTATAAGTGAGCTTTAGAGGTGATGGTAGGCTGATTTTGATACCTTTAGACAGAGCCAGACTAGCTGTTTCCCGCTGTGTACAGTCTTTATGCTAAGCTAAGTTAACCAGCTGCATACCTTCCCACACATGTGAGACTAATCAGTATTGAATCATCTATCCCTCCTCTAGAAACCAAATAATCACATTTCCCAAAATGTTGAACTCTGCCTTAAATACATAAAAGACAGCGTTAATATCATAGGTCATCAGTGGTTACAGTGGTCCTGTATGTACAGGATTGCTTAAAAGGATAAAAAGGTGAACAAGGAAGTAGCTCTTGTCTTTCCCTGCGCCGACCAACAGGAACGTCTGGCTCCACATGAGGGCATCCGGCCAATGAGAGCCATCTTCACCAGAGACGGAAACATCTTCACCACAGGATTCACCAGGATGAGCCAGAGAGAGCTCGGACTCTGGGACCCGGTAACTAACAATTCAATTTTCATTTGTGCTGTTCATGCAAAAATGTGCAGAAATATACATGCATGTACACAACAAACCGTAGGCTTTCTTCATCGTTTTTAACTCTCCACAGACAAATTTTGAGGAGCCCATCGCACTGTTGGAGTTGGACACAAGTAATGGAGTGATGTTACCATATTATGATGCAGACGCAAACATGGTCTACCTCTGTGGAAAGGTACAGAGACATTGGTTCAAATCATGTTTGTATAGGTGCTGTATATGCACAAAAATGTGTGTAGATCCATTGTATTTCCAGCAATTAATAATGATAAGTGTTTGACATGTTTCATGTGTGTGTTTCCTGTGTTTATGTGTGTAGGGGGACAGCAGTATTCGTTACTTTGAAATCACGGATGAGCCGCCATACGTCCACTACCTCAGCACCTTCAGCAGTAAGGAGCCCCAGAGAGGGATGGGCTTCATGCCCAAGAGAGGTGTGGACGTCACCAAATGTGAGATTGCTAGGTAAGATACTGATCCTGCAATACGTTACCCAAGATTACAGCTTTACAGCATTGTTTCATGAAAAGAGATTGTATTTGTTTGATGGGATGTAAAGGCTACAGATGTTGCATGAAAGTGGTGAAGCCCAAAGTGCTTACCATCTGTCCTCTTAAAGGCCCAGACCCACCAACCCGACGTAAAAAAAATAGCGGCGATGAAGGCCGACTGTTCGCTCGCCTCACGTCGCCTGTCTTGGCCGACAAGTTTCACTTGAACACACCGCAAAGACGACAGCTGACCGTCAACTACCACATACGTTCTGCGCCTGCGTGAGAGAAAATAACTCTCCACACCAGCAGGCGGCGGTAGTCTGTATTTGTCATTCAAACAGGGAAACCAGAAGACCGACGACTGCGGATATACAAGCCGTTGTTATGATATGTACATGAAACAAAGCAACGTTTGCCGACCATTGTTGCCCCACACTCACTCACCACTTAGCTTCATTCCAGACGGCCACGTCGTTGTGAAAATATCCGTGTATTGGAATGATCAGATGAGATGAAGATGAAAAATGAGAAGAGCCTTCTGTGTGTGCCCTCTTGACTTTACTTGTTGTCTTGCTTTCTTTTTTTCTTCTTGTCCACCGATTCGCTTAAGCTGAAAAGCCAATCAGAGTGATTTCTCTCAACAACGGGCTTCGCCGCCGATTCAACATGCTGAATCAACCAAAAAAAGTCAGACACGAGCCGACTAGAGCCGATGGTGCGGGACACAACGCAAAAACTAGGCCGACTGATGCATACTGACGGCCCCAAACTGGCCGACGGCCGACCGTCGGCTTGGTGTGTCAGAGCCTTAACAGCTATTTATCGTCCTTCTCGTGTTTTAGGCTTTCCATTGGTTTAATGGATTCGACAATATATCACCCTCAAGAGTAAAGGTTATTGCCATTTACAAATAAGTATAAGTTATTGCAGTGTCCATCACTGAAGATATGATCCATTAAGTGTCTGTCGAGCACAAGCCTACATATTGACATTGCCGTTTTATCCAGTTTCACCATAAATGCCTTACACTCTTTCTCTAATCATTACTGAACCGTGAACCCTGATCTCAGAGTGCGTGAGATCATCTCATACTTTACACTTACAGATGTAAAGTATAAACTGACACTGATGATAACTGATCTGGTCTCATCTCTTGTCCTCTTAGGTTATTCAAGCTCCTTGACAAGAAGTGTGAGCCCATCACAATGACAGTGCCCAGAAAAGTAAGTCTGATCAAACTCTACAAGCACAGTGGTGGAAGATAAGTAAGTACAAATGCTGTACTTGACTACAATTTAGAGGTAGCCTACTTTTACTTTATTTCCATTTTATGCTACTTTATACTCCAACTCCACTACATTTCAGAGGGAAATATTTTACTTTACACTACACTACTGCACTATTAATTTTTTTTCTTTTCAGGTTAATATTTTTTATACAAAACATGCGATCAGTTTTTAAATTATGATGCATCGTTATAGATTCCACTACCAAAATGTAAAGCAATTCAAGCTAGTTGCACCTTCACCAGCTACAGCATTAAAGTTCTGCTTGTGTCAATGCATCAATAATTTGGATGCATTGGAGCATTTTTATGGTGATATTTCTAATTTAATTTACATTTTTTTAAATTGTATTTCACTTTTATAATAGTGGTTCTCTATACAATATCCAGAGCATTAATATAGCATCAAACAACTATTGTCTATGTAAAGATATAGAGGAGTAATGTATTTTCCTCTGAATTTTTGGTTTTATTTGGTACTCTTTCCCTCTTTGCTCTGTTTTCATCTTCTCTTCCACTTATCCTCCTAGGAAAAACAGACGGAAATAAATGAATGATTTGTAATAATTATTATTATTGTTATTATTATTATTATTTACATTCCAAAACAAAACCACATCTGTCTCTCTTTTATTCGCCCCGCCAACTCTCTTCTGCAGTCGGACCTCTTCCAGGACGACCTGTACCCGGACACAGCGGGGCCCGAGCCCGCCATGGAGGCTGAAGAGTGGCTGGATGGCCGCGACGAAGATCCAATTCTGGTGTCCCTGAGGGGGGGCTATGTGGCGCCCAAGAGCCGAGAGCTCAAAGTGGCAAAGAAGAACGTGCTGGACTCCAGACCCACCACCCGACGCAGCATGTCCACTTTGGACACCAACAGTCTGCCAGTAAGTTATGGCATGCATTACCTGTTGTTACATGTTCACATAATGTTATATTAGATATATAGCATTATATTACTTGTGTATTCTAATCTGCACTAACAGTGCGGTCTACCAAAGCTGGGTCGTGCGCTGCATTTTATGCCATGATGTTTGTAGCTTTATGTTGCACATTTTCAATAAAAAAATACGTACTTTAGCTTTGCAGCTTGTAATCTTAATGCACCGTTACTCCTGAACATCTGTCTCTCTGTTTAACACGTTTCTGTTTATCTCTCCTCTATTTGTACCTGCCCACAACTTTTTTTCTCCCAAAGCTCCCTTCTTTGTTTTTGGTTCATTTCTCCTAGTTGCTCACTGTCCTTGACCTATTTTTTCCTCTCTTTTTCTTTATCCTTAATTTCCCCCTCCCTGTCACTGTCTATTTTCCTTTCTTCTTCTTCTTCTGTTTCCCTTTTTTCCTTCTCTCTACTCTTCTCCCGTCCAGCCTGAGTATCTTGAGAGGTTGTTGGAGGAGATTCAGAATCTGAAGGCCACGGTTTTGTCTCAGGAGAAGAGAATCTGTGAATTGGAGAATAAGCTTTCCCAGTACACCAATGGCACCGACTGACGCGCATGAAACACACCTTCTGAAGAACTGGTCTAAATTTCAGAATCTATATAACTGTTATAGAAACACATTTCCCTTGTTTTGACAAGGAACCACTCTCCTAAATACCCCAACGGTGTTGCCCCTTTAAAAGGTACCATTGTGTAAGAATATGAATGTGGACAATGTAAATGCAAATTAACGGTCCAACAAATTTGAACAAATTACATCAGTATGTAGTGTAATTGTTTTGCGGTTGTTTCTACATAATCCACATTCCAGTTTTAACATAATGTACCTTTAATGCTAAGGCAAAATATTCTAATATATTCACACATTTACAGTGATTTGTAATGAATGAGAAGAGTACAAAAATGGAGTGAGGGGGCTGTAGGTTATAGGGACATGTGCAAGTTGGGTTAAAGATCTGAAGAAAGTCAACACTGTTATTTTTTTTTTTTTTACACGGCTTTGTTGAATACTGATTGGTCAATCACGGCGTTCTACGGTCTGTTATTTCTTTACAGCAGACCGCTGCTATGTTTGCTATGGACGCGGTTCTGATGTCGGACTCTGGCGGACCGTTTTTGTGTCAAATTATTGATTTCTTAAGTAAGTAGCTGTGTAATAAGCGGGATAATGTACAGCTAGCGGGTCATTGTTGTGAAATAAACCCCTTCAAGGCGATGCAAGACCTTTATTTCACAACAATGACTGGCTCGCTGTACATTATCTCTTACTTAACAATACAATATGGTCAGAAAAGGACTAGTATACAAAAAGCAGCTAAAAGCAAATGCCAGAAAAAGACTTCCTGTCTGGAATGGTTTGGTTTTGGTAAACTGCATCTACAAACTCCCCAAACTACATAGTAAAAGACACACATATCATCATAAAAGATTCACATCAAGCAAGCACACATATCAGACAATCACTGACCAGTTTATTAAGTCTTTCTGAAAACTTTTCAAAATGTAAATAGTGACAAAAGGAAACGGGAGAAAAATTGTTGAACTTGTAGCAAAATGTGAAAAGCAAAACGTTTTGTGTTCTGTAAAGGATTATTCATTAGACACATTATGACAGCAATAAAAAACAGTGTTTTTTAAAAATGTCTGCCTCTTCTGTCTGTTACAAATGCTCAGACACACACAAAAAAAACGCCCCACCATTGGGTTCAGGTCAGGTAGCGTACATTCTCCTCAGTACATGGAGCCCTAATACCACTGTGCTTATACTACACTTAGTAAATATTTACAATTTTTTTCGAGGAAACTTTCTAGGAAGTTACAGTCCGACAAAGAATTGTATTAATAAATGGGATTCAGACAGCTAACATCAATAATGCTAAGTCATACTATTTCAAGAAAAAAAAGTTGTAATATTACTTAAATAAAGTCATAACTTTACAAGAAAAAAAAGTCGTAATATTACGAGGATAAAGCCATAACTTTACAAGAAAAAGTAATTTCCTCCTCCACAAAAGAGGCAATTTCCACCAGGTTTGTGTGGTTCTTTCTTTGGAATAAATGCAGTTTCTTGCACAATCTTTTCAAGGTCCTGATACTTATGATAATGTGATGCTGATGTGCCAAAAGTATTTTGTTATTTGTGAAACCTATACTAAAGTATAACTTCACAAGATGCTCCACGTTTCTCATTTTCACACAGGCGGCCCGCTGCTCTATTTCCCCTCTAAAATAACACGTAAAATTACTACTTTATAATATTATGACTTTATTCTCATAATACTACAACTTTTTTTCTCGTGAACTTATGACTTTATTCTCATAATGTTACGACTTTTTTTCTCGTAAACCTACGACTTTAAGTAGTTGAGCTTATAGACAAACTCATTAAGTACACTAGAGAAAACAACTTCAACATTCAAAATTGAAATAAAATTAAGAAAATAAATAATAATAATAATAATAATAATAATAATAAAAGGAAAGAATATAATTAAAAAAAAAAACAATAATACAAAAATAAGAGTAGTAATAATTAATTAAATAAACAAATAAGTTGATAGAAAATAAAGGGGGGGAGCGCAATTATATAGTAATATCATTTACATGGGCACACATATGCATCCTCCTTCAATAAGCGTTTTCAGTCCAAAATGGCGGCAACAAAACCACCGGAGTTTCGTCTCTGCCTCTATACTCTTTGATGCAGGACATGACGTTAGTTGTGCCAGCGTGCACTATCACCGCGTGCACAGAGGGATTGAAGATGGACTTCAAGGAGAGCAGGTTCAATAAAATCGACTATCTTGCCTCCTGATAGACGGTATGTAATTCGCACCAGGAAGTTTTATGCATCTGATGAGTCTCCAACAGTTAAAATCTCAGGTCGCTCAGTTTCAGGGTTGTAAATTGACAGGTGGGATGTGAGATTATGGCCGACCGTTAACGAGCTGACTGAGTGCAGGTGACCTGATTGACTACCTGAGATGGTAGCAGGTGGCTGTGTTGAAGGAGACTCTGGAGCTGATACCGAGTGGAACCAACAGGATAGACGGAGAGCTTTCTAACCCGGAAAAGAGGAGAAACTTACCACAGAGGGCCCGGGGCCAGGACCAGGACCAGGACCAGGACCAGGCCCGCTGCAGATGTATCATCCGGTAAGTTTAGCCCGAGATGGTTTCCTCTTTGGATAATGTCTGTTTGATTCTTGCTATGTCCTGAGACTTAGGCTCTGACTCGCAAGTATAGTTAACTACTGAAACTACAAACAATTACGGGCCATAAAAGGAATGTTGTTTTTTAATTTTTATTTCACCATTTCTTCTCTACTGTAATTGAACCCCCTTTGATCAACACCACCACCTTTTTCTTTCAATGCATTCATCGGGCAGCCACCACCACACACACCTGACCTTTCACCTTTGTGTAGTGAATGCATGTGCAAAAGGGCCAGTGTTGCTCACACAGCAACAGCATAGTTAATAGGGCTGGGACGATACACCTATCTCCCTAGTTGATACTATCACAATACCTGGGTGCCGATTTGATAGGTATTGCGACTTTTAGGTATTGCGATTCTACAAGTATTGCGATTTGATATTACAATCTATTGCGATTTTTGTTAACTTTTTTAACACTAGACCATGGGAAAAAGTTGAATCATACACTTCTAGGGACTTTTATTTTGGAAAATATCAAATTTAATACAGTAAAAATGTTGTGAAGTAAAATATATCAGTCATTGTCAGGCATTATTTATAAAATTTTCACTCACAAATTAGTGGTATTTTCTTTATCATTTATAAGGGACATGTAATGTTTTATACTCCTGTTGAATATAATCCAATCAATTTTATGTGTTTTGTATATACAGTTCCCTTTGTTAACATCTTTGAAAACCAGACGTAGTCACACGTGTATACTTCTGCTAACTTTACCAAGTCCGTCTCTAGCTCTCCCGTCAGCTCCGTTCTCTTTATACGTCCATGGTCAGCTCCATCGGGGCTGTTTGAATGCATTTAACATAAATGTCGGTATATTGGTGCTCTGCAGTTGTAGCGTCGGCTGATTTGACCACGGAGATGAGAGTGACGGCTGGCTTGATCGCACGTTTACCGCAATACAATAATGTTTCCTGTCCATGACAGAGTTAGCATAAAGCTTTAGCCATGATGTCTAGCTCTGCTTTTCCTGGCAATATGTGAACTCAAAAGTGTTTCCATACTTAACTGTATATGTACTGTTTACTACTTTGGATTTAAAATGTAAGGTTGCAGGTCATATCCATAAAGAAACTCCACCGCGTTTTGGCTGAAGGATATGACGTCACGTAACTCAGACTACAACAATAAAAGCGGTAACTTCCTTCTACCTCCACATAGACTCAAATGAAGCAAATATATCGATTCTGGCATTAAAAAATGTATTTCAAAATCGTGAAAAAAAAAAAAAAAAATCACAATACATAGGTGAATCGATTTTTTTCCCCCAACAAATCAAACATGGCCTTACATAAGCTAATATATGACACATACTGGCTCAACCAACGGTCTAAAAAAATTTGTATTTTTTGGGTTTGGCACTTTTTTGAGAAACTCATGACCTGTTTTTACTGGAATGTGACTTTGGTATTATTTTCTTAGCGTACATACTTTACTATAACGCTTTTTAAATTTTTTCGACATGCTTTACTATGACGTTTTTTTCGATGTACTATACTATGACTTTTTTTCGACATACTATACTATGACGTTTATTTCGACAAACCATACTATGACTTTTTTTTTTACTTTTTCCGACATGCTATACTATGACGTTTTTTTCGACATGCTATACTATGACGTTTTTTTCGACATACTATACCTTGACTTTTTTTTTTACTTTTTT
>CAKALU010046689.1:0-17373 GCA_916700995.1 Hozukius guyotensis
TGTCTTGTGAAGTGACGGGGCTCCGCAGAGAGAAACGTTATCGTCTCCGACCAAAACTCCGTCGTCTCCCCCGTTCCCTCCGGCCGCGGTCGGGAGGCCGAGGCGGGAAAAGCCAACACTAGGATCGGCATTGATTCATGGAGAGACCTTCGTCTGGTCAGCTAACATTACTGCCAAGCAGCTGAAATATAGAGTGATATTGTGCTTTTAGCTGACGTGTGTCTCCTCACTGTGTTGAGCGATGCTCCTTCATGTCTATGTAGAGCGAGCACAAGCGCCAGCAACAGGACGCTGACTTTAGTTGACTTAACGGACACAGGTGAAGCTGTTAACAAGACATTTCTGATTCTTACTAACAGTCCCTTTAAATGTTTAGATGTTGTAACTCAGATGAACTTGTGTTGTGTTTTCAGTGCTGGCTGCTGCTTGGTATTTCACTCGTGCTGCTGGTGAGTTTATAATGAAACTGGTCGTCTCTGTTCGCTCTGCTGTGAGCCACAACAAATACAGAATTTACAGTTATGATCACGTTTACAGCATTTAGAAGAAATTTTATTGAATGAATGAGCCTAAATTTGATTGAATTAATGTTCTTTCAGTGCACAACACTCAAGGAAACACTGACTAGTAATGATGATGATGATGATGATGATGATGATGATGTGTGTTCTGACAGAGGGAGAGGTCATCTACGCCTGTCTCAATGAAACCGCTCAGATATCATGTGGTAAGAAAACACTCATCTTTATCTCCTTATGGCAGGGGTCGGGGGTCAGAGGTCAGAGTCAGGGGTCAGCGGTTAGCAACCTGCAGCTCTTCAGCTCCTCTCCAGTGGCTCCCTGTGGATTTATAAACATGGAAATAAATAACTGTTTTTTGTTTATATTTTCATTTTTATTTATCATCGTTGTAGGTCTATTGTACGACGGAGTATTAGGGCCACATTGAGGAAAAAAAATTAAGTCTGAGATTTCGATGATAAAGTCATAATATTACGAGAAAAAAGTCGTAGTATTATGAAAATAAAGTCATAATATCATAAAGTAGTAATTTTACGTGTTATTTTCTTTTTTTCCCGTAAAGTTTTGACTTTATTCTCGTAATATTTTGACTTTATTCTGTAAATCTCAGATGTTTTTTCCCTCAATGTGGCCCTAATACTCCGTAGTACATTGTCTCTTTGGCCCTCACTGCATTAGACTTATAAACTATATACTTAGACTATAAACTGTGTTACCTTCATCACAATGATCAAATGTTTTGCGGCTCCAGACAGATTTGTTTTTTGCCTAAAATGTCTCTTTTGATAGTAAAGGTTGCTGACCCCTGTCTTCTGGGGACGGTTCATTCATTCCTTCAACACTTTATTGTTACTTTGAATAATTATCGATTGCAATTTGCTTTTACACAAAATATGAAATGCTAATCAGGGAGCTTCAGGAGAGCTGGTAGGTGGATGTTGTTCCCTTTAGACCAGTCGTTCCCAAAGACTGGGTCAGGACCCACAGGTGGGTCGCTGGAGATTTTTATTAGGGTCGCCAAATAAATTTACAGATTTTCTTCCATACATGAGACCGTCAATACGTCATCCAGAGTCGTCTCTCATGAACACAAGTCATCTCTGAGACCGCGCTCCCTTTTGGGGGAAAGAAACTCTCCGTCAGAGGAGAGACAAGGATGAACAGCTGTTCTGTAGCGGGTTAATGGAGGTGTTCACACTGAGATCTGAGGCTCATAAGATAATATTCACCGTCAGTGTGCTGAATGGCTAAATGATGCTGGTGACGGTGACTAGCATGGCTAGCCAACGTTAGCTTGAGTAATACAGTCATACATTAACGTTCTAGCAGCATCAGACTGTCGTCTCCAACTTACCTCTCTTGGACTGATATGAACAGTAGAGCGACTCGATGTGTGACCCAGTTTGGGACAAAAAGTTTACAAATGAAATGTGGTGTTCGTTTTGTGACTCCTCTTCCTGCAGACGTTGGCGCGAAGATAAAGCTGGATCACATCCTGTACAAGGTCGGCGTGGGGACGAGGTGCGGCGAGGGAAAACGCTACCCAGACGACGGACCAGACAACTACTGCTCCTTCCCCTACGCTGAGATGGTGGTGGAGGACCTGTAAGAACAACTGCTCATCTTTGTACATCAAGTAGAGATTATGTTATCCTCTAGAGAGCAGAAGGACTCCGCCATAAACTGACAGGAAATACTCACTTCTGTCCGTCTGTCTCCAGCTGTGCCAACAAGAGGTCCTGTGAGCTCCCCGTCACTGAGCCGGTGTTTGGTGAATATCCCTGTAAGGAGCAGACCAGGTACCTGGAGGTGTCCTACACCTGCGCCACACCACCACCTCCTCCACCTCCACCTCCACCTCCAACCAAACCTGACTGTACGTACACACCTACTCTATACTCCCATTGATACGTGATACATTCCCTTGACCTCTAACCTCGAACCTCTAACCTCTAACCTCTAACCTCACACTAAACACTTAAAGCTGCCATTAGTGACGTTTATAAATGAAATGGAGGCGGACCGTTGTGTTTCAGAGGGAGCTGAGCTGGAAGGCAAAGCTCTTGATTTACCGGTCCATCTACGTTCCAACCCTCACCTCTAGTCATGAGCTTTGTGTAGTGACCGCAAGAATGAGATCGCAGATACAAGCGGCCGAAATGAGCTTCCTCCGTAGGGTGTCTGGGCTCAGCCTTACGGAGAGGATGAGGAGCTCAGACATCCGGAGGGAGCTCGGAGTAGAGGTGGTTCGGGCATCTGATTGGACTAGGGATGCTAATTTTGAAAAATGTTCTTAACCGATAAACGATCCTCACTAACCGATTATTAACCGTTAACCGACAGCGGTGCACCAGCTGCAGGGTATGAGCACAACAGACAACTGAGTCCACAGTTCACCCGTCCAGGAGAGCCACGATGCTGCGTTCACTGTCTCCAGTTCACCGTCCGGGAGCGTTAGCTTAGCAGCTACGATGCTGCGTGTAGTGTCGCGGACATGCAGCCACTTTCCCAGTAAAAGTCTCCACCGCACATTTAGTTTAGTTTAGCAGGTTGTCAGCTGTGTGTCTGCCCGGCGGAACTTTAGCGAGTGTCCAACAAACAGTGTGTGTATTTGTGCTACGTTAGCAGCTCTAGCGTTGCCGGAGGCTTCGTGCTCGCCTCCGCCGCCACACACATACAGTCTATCAGCGTGACGTAACTTTAACGAGTGTCCGTGTGTGTGTTGGCGGTGAGTGTGAGGTTGTTGGTGGCGTTCTAGCTGTGAACGTAGGTGTAGCAGTGTGTCTACAGTTTATTTGTCGGTGAATAAATGCTACGAAACTACAACTCCTCCGCTCCGCTCAAGCGAGCCGGAGAGACCGGAGCCGACTTCCTGTATCCTGATCTTCCTGTAACCGATAGCGTTAATCGGTTAAAATACTTAATGTCTAATAAAAGGTTAATTATTAACATTCCTAGATTGGACGCCTCCCTTTGGAGGTTTTCTGGTCACGTCCAGCTGGTAAGAAGCCCCGGGGCAGACCCAGAACACGCTGGAGAGATTACATATCTGGTCTGGTCTGGTCTGGCCTCAGGGTCCCCCAGGAAGAGCTGGAAAACGTTGCTGGAGAGGGACGTCTGGAATTCCCTGCTAAACCTGCCGCCCCCGAGACCCGGATAAGAGGAAGATAATGGATGGATGGATGTTTAGCTGTAAAATGAGAAAGTTTGCTCCGGCCGCTGGGTGGTGTTTGGTTTGGTGCTTGGTCACAAACTATCTCACTTTACATCTAAACAGTACACTCGGGGGCCGCGTCTAAAAACACGTGGAAAACGCCAGCCGTGCCGCTTTCATCCTTTTATCCAAGGTGCTTTGGAGGTTGCGCTCCTGTCGTTCCTGCCGTTACTCAGCAACCAAAACCTACACGCTGCGATGACGATGATGATGATGATGATGATGATGTGGTAACTAAGCAGTAAAAGCCACAAAGATAAATGGATTTTCAGCACCGTAAATCCTTTCCTTCCTCTTTCCAATCAAGGAGGGTGAAAACAGGAGAGGTCACGCATCATCAAGGCGTCATATCTTTGGGGTACAACTCCCAGCCTCTTTCAATAAATTCAAAATCAAAAATCAAATCATTTACATGCGCTGTGTTCGTTTAGTTTTTCTTGTCTGTGTTAATTTCTCCTCAATGTGAAGCTCCTGACTCTCATCACTGCTTGTGTTTCCTCTGCAGGCGTAGACAAACCAACCGATGAAGAATGACGCTTCTAAAACTTTACTGGACAGAAAACAGCGTGAAGACGCATCACCTCCATCTCTAACATCTCAGTAACAACCTCATGCTGTCGTGTTCTTTACTGTCTAACGAACCAGAAACAATCTGATATTTTACATCTTAAAATACAAGTTTTCCTCCAGTTTCTGAGAGGAGGTTTGGATTCATGTATCTAAAATGCGTAAAACCTATCTGAGCTTATTTACTCCAGAAGGATTATAAATAAATAAAATCATTGTTTTCCTCCCACATCGTGTGTTTTGTGAAATAAATTCATCACCTTCAGCTGATAAAACCGTCTCACCTCAAGGTCAGTAGCTGCTCTGATGTAACGTCTATCATTTCACACGCTCTCTGTCATGAAGAGTGTGGATGTTGAAATGTCTTTATTTGTGTCTGAACTTGTTTATAATCTAAGTTTATATTCTGACAACAGCTGAAAATGTTTTTATCATCAGTCTGGTGTTTTATATCAGTTTTGTTTTGAGAGTTGATTGAAAGAGAAATGAGGCATTACTGCAGTAAAAGTACTAAAACCACGCTGTGAAAATACTCCACTACAAGTAAAAGTCCTGCATTCAAAACGTGACTGATGTAAAAGTATAGATGTGTCAGTGTTTTCATTGGATCCACCAGAATCTCAGCTTTACAGTGAGACCCAATTTATGGAATTCAAGACTGTTTAGGGACCCCAAACGGCATGTGATTATCATAAAGTGGGCATGTCTGTAAAGGGGAGACTTGTGGGTACCCATAGAACCCATTTACAATCACACATCTGGAGGTCAGAGGTCAAGGGACCCCTCTGAAAATGGACATGTCAACCCACAAAAAGTTCAAATATTTCCTAAACTGAGGGCTCATGTTTTCTCCTCTGGGTGGCGCTGTTGGTCCGTTCAACAGGTTCATTAATACTGTCACTGATGTTCAAAAGACACATTAGACTGAATAACAAAAAGTACATTTAAAATATATTTTAAACATTTTATTCAATTATTTAACATTTTAATAATAATATAATAAGGAAGTAAAACTATTAATAGACACATTTAATGACCATTAATACCTTTTAGTTTCTGCATCATTTACCTGCAGATCTTATTATTAATCTCTTTATATGTTGAGTTTTTATGTTCTTGACTTTAGAAACAGCAGTTCACCTTTAGGTCCATTTGTAGCTGTTCTGGGGCTTTCGATCATTTCACATCTTCCTCAGCAAAGTTTATTATATTATTTACTTTATATTTTGTATTTTAAATGCATCAGTGAAGTAATCAGTCATAATGACCAGTTGAAACATGAATCGTTATTCCAGTTCTTTTATTTTATTTATACAAGTGATGTTTATAAACTACAGTTGAATCAATAACTCCGTTACTCGATTAGTCGATAGTAATATTAATGAATTTATCTCACGCTTTTTTAATAATTTTCAAGTCATTTTTCAAGAGAAAATTACAAATATTTCCAGCTTGAAATGTGTTAGTTTTCTGTGTTTTGTATCATGGTAGAAGACTGAATATCTTTGGGGGTTTTGGACTGTTGGTCGGACAAAATAAGTAAAAACATGTTGCACCAGTGATTCAAAAACAAATAATATAATATATATTATTCTGAAACGTTCTGCATAATGAGTGGTACTTCTGTTTTTACTACTATACTTTTACTAAACTAAAAAATGTAATGCAGGAATTTAACTTGAGTATTTCTACACTGTATCTCAATATTTTTTATTTAGTATCAATATTTTTTTTACTCAGTATCTCAATATTTTTTTAATCAGTATCTCAATATTTTTTTTACTTAGTATCTCAATATTTTTTATTTAGTATGAATATTTTTTTACTAAGTATCTCAATATTTTTTTTACTCAGTATCTCAATATTTTTTATTTAGTATCAATATGTTTTACTTAGTATCTCAATATTTTTTATTTAGTATCAATATTTTTTTACTAAGTATCTCAATATTTTTTTTACAAAGTATCTCAATATTTTGTTACTTAGTATCTCAATATTTTTTTACTAAGTATCTCAATATTTTTTTACTCAGTATCTCAATATTTCTTTACTTAGTATCTCAATATTTTTTATTTAGTATCAATATTTTGTTACTAAGTATCTCAATATTTTGTTACTTAGTATCTCAATATTTTTTTACTAAGTATCTCAATATTTTGTTACTTAGTATCTCAATATTTTTTTACTAAGTATCTCAATATTTTTTATTTAGTATCAATATTTTTTTACTAAGTATCTCAATATTTTTTTTACAAAGTATCTCACTATTTTGTTACTTAGTATCTCAATATTTTTTTACTAAGTATCTCAATATTTTTTTACTCAGTATCTCAATATGTTTTACTTAGTATCTCAATATTTTGTACTCAGTATTTGAATATTTTTTACTCAGTATTTGAATATTATTTTACTCAGTATCTCAATATTTTTTTATTCAGTATCTCAATATTTTTTATTCAGTATCAATATTTTTTATTTAGTATCTCAATATTGTTTACTCATGTACTCAAGTTATTTATAACATGTTGAACTCTGCTGCTGCTCTCGGTTCTGTTTTTCAGTCTTTTAGTGAAGAATCGAAAGTGAAAGCATCTTGAAGGAGCGTGAATCCGCCCAGCTGCTCGTTAGTGTCTCTCAGTCAGTCTGTCAGTCGGTACCGGACGGTATGGAGGGAACCGGGAGTCCTTCGCCGCCGCCGTTGACCGTGGAGGGCGTCTGGAGTCCGGATCAGATCAGAACCGTGAAGAACAAACTGCAGCTTTACTTCCAGAGCAAGAAGAAGTCCAGCGGCGGGGACTGCCGGGTGGAGGCCGAAGACGGAGCTCCGAGAGCGGCTGTTCACTTCAAATCAGCCGAGGGTGAGTCTCCGGTTCTCCGGTTCTCCGGTTAAACTACTAAACAACAAGTTATTGATCAGCTTTCTGTCGGTAAACCGGATTCAAAGTTGAAACAAAGTGAGTTTAAAGACTTTCCTGAGTCATCATGAGGTCGGAAATGAGCAGAGAGAGAGAGAGGCCTGTTGGAGTCACTGCGACTCCTGATCAGATCCACTGATAAACCTCAACAGTTAGGAAAAGAGTTAGTATAACTATCTGTAAAGTTTGGTATACACTGTGATAATGCCTTTTACAAATAAAAATAAAATTAAAAAAATAAAAAGTTTAATAATATATAGTAAGATGAAAAATTGCATTAAAAAAGTCATAGTATAATATGTTGAAAAATGTAATAAAATAAAATCATAATATAATATGTTGAAAAATTTCATAAAAAAAGTCATAGTATAATATGTTGAAAAAATTAATAAAATAAAATCATAGTATAGTATGTTGAAAAATTTCATTAAAAAAAATCATAGTATAATATGTTGAAAAATGTCATTAAAAAAGTCATAGTATAGTATAATAACCTTTAATTACTTATTAAATATTATAACCTCAAAAGTACTAACACTCTCCAACTCTCAGGTGATATTTTACTTTCTCATATTGTCTCATAAAGTTGTTTACTTAACTCTCTGATGACGTCAGCTGACCTCCCAGCATGCACTTCACCTCTCCGGCCACCAAGTGGAGTCACACCTGGAGAGTCTCAGGTGGATCCGACCGGATGTGAACCAGGAACATGGCGATGATGATGATGTGGAGTTTGAACTTATCATCGTGTTTTTGATCAAACAGTTTATTTATTTAAACGTGCAGCAGTTACAGATTAACACGATGATTCATCAGGAGTCTTTGTGTTTGTGTCACCTGATGAATGTGAGTCTAATATTATCTCTGGTTTAGCTCTCTCTGTGTGTGTTTGGGTTTCTACTCAGGTAAATATCTGTCTCTTCAGCTGCTAAATGCTCCACAATGTTCAGCAGTTAGTCTCTCAGCTGCTGCTCTAATGCTCTCCTCAAACCACCAGACTCACTAGTATCTCAATATGTTTGAATTAGTAGTTCAAAATAATGAGAAACACTCAATATTTCGATTTATAATCTCAATATTTTGACTTAGTATCTCAATATTTTGATTTATAATCTCAATATCTCAATATTTTGACTTAGTATCTCAATATTTTGATTTATAATCTCAATATTTTGACATATAATCTCAATATTTTGATTTATCATCTCAATATTTTGACATATAATCTCAATATTTTGACTTAGTATCTCAATATTTTGATTTATATTCTCAATATTTTGAGTTAGTATCTCAATATTTTTTGAATTGGTAACTCAAAATAATGAGAAACTCAATATTTTTGAATTAATAGCTCAAAATAACGAGAAACACTCAATATTTTGACTTAGTATCTCAATATTTTGATTTATAATCTCAATATTTTGATTTATCATCTCAATATTTTGACATATAATCTCAATATTTTGACTTAGTATCTCAATATTTTGACATATAATCTCAATATTTTGACTTAGTATCTCAATATTTTTTGAATTGGTAACTCAAAATAATGAGAAACTCAATATTTTTGATTTAGTAGCTCAAAATAATTAGATACTTTCTCATTATTTTGAATAAGTATCTCAATATTTTGACTTAGTATCTCAAAGTAATGAGAAACTCTCAATATTTTGACTTAGTATCTCAAAAATAATTGCTTAGTATCTTATATCATAAGTTATCTATGCTCTCTTTAAAGCCACCAGACTCCATTGAATAAAACAATAATTTAACCTCTCAGAACACGGGAGTTGCTGGTCTACTGCTGCATCAATAGGTTAGTTTGCTTGTGTTATTGTGTGACTTACTGTTTTTGTGAATGGAGTCTGGTGGCTTTTAAGGTGAACTCTTGAATTTTTCCAAGAAGTGAATGAAAACTGATCAAATATTCGTAGGACAGAAATGTAACGTGACTCTACGTTAACTCTTAAAGCAGGAAAGAGAATAAGAGCTATTCTTTGAAGACTTCCTGGTGTCTGTTGTTAAACTGTTGCATGCTGGGAAACTGATGAAGCGTCTGATGTGATTCCAGTGAGAGAGCGAGTCCTCGCCAGGCAGAACCATGAGATCAACCTGGACAATCAAACTGTCAAGTTACGTCTGACTTCTGCTTCAGTAAGTAGACAAGATGGTAAAGATTTACATTTAAAGCTGATGTGTGAAGCATTTTAACCAGATATAGATATAGATATAGATATATCTATATCTATATAGATATAGATATAGATACAGTATCTATGTATAGAGATATAGGTACCTCCGTATAATGACTGTAAACAATTTGACCTCTGACTCATTCCTGTGGCAACTGTCTTTATATATTTTTATGACATTTGATAGACTAAAAGATGTATTAATAAATAGCTGATAGATTAATTTCTAATAAAAGAGATAAAACATGTTGTTGGCTGTAAAATGATTCAGCAGGTTTGTGTTCGGTTGTGACCCGACGGAGAGGTCGGATCATCGTCA
Source organism: Hozukius guyotensis (assembly GCA_916700995.1). Taxonomy (NCBI): domain Eukaryota; kingdom Metazoa; phylum Chordata; class Actinopteri; order Perciformes; family Sebastidae; genus Hozukius; species Hozukius guyotensis. Next base: position 9,729 of record CAKALU010046689.1, read on the forward strand.
TTAAATAAACGTCTCAGTCATATATTGGTTGTAAAATGATCCACGGAGCCGAGGAAACGTCCTGCAGGAAGAATATTATAGTGGGTAGTTTATCTAGGGATTCTACGTGTCTGAATGCTCTTTCAAGCTTTTAGGTCGTAGAAAGTCACGAAAAGCTGTCAATTAAAATATTTAATCGTGATTAATCACACCTTTTTTATCTGTTCAAAATGAACCTTAAAGGGAGATTTGTCAAGTATTTAATCCTCTTATCAACATGGGAGTGGACAAATATGCTGCTTTATGTAAATGTATGTATATATTTATTATTGGAAATCAATTAACAACACAAAACAATGACAGATATTGTCCAGAAACCCTCACAGGTACTTATGTATAATGTATATGTAGTATATGTACTTACTGATGTATAATGAAATATATATAAATAAATAAATATAGATATGAAAAATTAAAATTAAAAGCAAAAATTAATAGATAAATAAGAAATATTAAAAAATAAAAATGGAAAATAAAAAATAGATAAATAAATGGAAAAATAAATGAAAATGGAAAATAAAAGAATGTAATAGATAAAAAAAAAAAAACATAAATAAATAAATAAATATAAATCAATTAACAACACAAAACAATGAGAGATATTGTCCAGAAACCCTCACAGGTACTGCATTTAACATAAAACAATATGCTCCAATCATAACATGGCAAACTGCAGCACAACAGGCAACAACAGCTGTCAGTGTGTCAGTGTGCTGACTTGACTATGACTTGCCCCAAACTGCATGTGATTATCATAAAGTGGGCATGTCTGTAAAGGGGAGACTCGTGGGTACCCAGAGAACCCATTTACAGTCACTGATCTGGAGGTCAGAGGTCAAGGGACCCCTTTGAAAATGGACATCACAGTTTTTCCTCTCCAAAATGTAGCATAAGTTCGTAGCGTTATTTAACCTCCTTCATGACCAGCTAGTCTGACATGGTTGGTACCGATGGATTCATCAGGTTTTATAGTTTACTATGATACTAGTATCTTCACTCTAGCTTTAAAACTGATGCGTAAATTTCTTAATGCGTTAAAGAAATTAGTGGCGTTAAAACGAATTTGGGTTATCACGTTAACTTTGACAGCCGTAATAATAATAATAATAATAAAGTTTATTTATAAGTGAGACAGAAAAGCTAAAATCAAGAGTTTCTGATCAGTTTACAGTCTGCCTGTAAAATCGTCTCGTTCTGTGAGATTAAAGTTGTTTTTGTTTTCACTTCTCAGATCCAGTCGAACAGTGACGACGTCTCAGGTAAAACTCTCTTCTTCTTCTCTGGTTTTTATGGCCACTGTGTCTTTGTTTAAAGTCATTTAGCCTCCGTTGGTTGAGTCTCTGGTTTGTAATCAGATCTCTTATCAGCACACTGGATCTTCTCTCCTGTGTTTCACTGAGTTCATGTGTTCAGATAATTCATCTAAACCTGATCGTCTTCATTCTCAGATCCATCGACGTCACAAGTTGAACCTGGAAATGGAGCTTCAGCTTCTGCAGACAACAAAGAGGGTAAAACAAGAAAAACAAGAAAACACAGTAAATCTACTGCAAGTTTGTGCTGCAAATGTTATTTTTATGATTCTGTTTTTGTCTTTTGTAAAGAACTTTGGTATGCATCTTTGCATTTAAAATGTTAAAATAAAGTTATTGTTAGTATTATTATTAATTTGGGTGAATTATACATACATAAGGCAGTGTTCCGTTGTTCCGTTTAATTAATTAATTCCAATTAATTACAGGCCAGCTGAAAATGATAACATTTTTCAATAATAAATGAATAATAATAATAATAATAAATGAATAATAATAGTAATAAGAATAATAATAAATGAATAAGAATAATAGTAAAATAATAATAATAATAATAAATGAATATTAATAATAAAAGTAAAATAATAATAATAAATGAATAACAATAGTAATAATATTAATAAATTAATGATAATTATAATAAATTAATAATAATAATAATAATAATAATAAGAGTAAAATAATAATAATGATAATAATAAGTTATTAATAATAATAATAATAATACATTATTATTAATAATGATAATAAATGTACAATAATTATAATGAGTTATTAATAATAATAATAATAATAAATGAATAATAATAATAACAATAATAATAACAAATTAATAATGATTACATATTTGGTTTGGTTTTAAGAGGGAATTTGAACTGCTTTTAATCTCAACACAATGAACTAAACTCTAATACATTTTTCTGAACTTTAATTAGTCTTAAACTATACAATTCTTTCCAGGAATCCTTCAAGAATATATTAGTAATTTATTAGGAAATAACAGACCTGTGACATAAGATAGATTTGTGTTATTGACTTTTTTGTTCAATATTTCCATTTTTAACAGTCAGAACAAACCCAGATGAATTCCTCAGATGAAACGATGATAATGTTTTTTATTTGTCTCGTCTCAGAGTCGGAGTGCGTCCAAAGCGTCTCCGCGGTGTTGGACAACGTGTCAGACAACATGTCCAGAGATCTGCTGTCCATGCTGGTGGAGAACATCTCCGGTCTGGACGAGAGCTGCTACAGTCTGGAGATCATCTGGGAGAGCAGCAGAGCCGTGGTCACCTTCAACACACCTGCAGGTAGGAAACAACATATGTATGTATTGACATAAATCAAACCAGCCAACAGTTTAAACAGGTAAAGCTGAATTTATTATTTAGTTAATTGATAAGATGACCGTACGACAACAGTTGGCAACTATTTAAATACTCATGCATAAATATTTCATGGTTCCAGCTTCACATATTTTAATAATTTTTAATTTTGTACTGTTGTTTGGACAAAACAAGTATTGTGAAGGTGTCACTAAACAGCTAAAATGATCCTGAAGTTATCTTTGTGCTCTTATTGTGAAATAAAGGTAGTCACAACCGAAAACTCTCATTAATATTAAATTCACTTGAATGATAATGATTTACTCATAATTTATGACAATTATTCAAATTTAACCAGAATAATCCAAGTGTTTATACACATGTTTTAGAGCTAAATGACAAATATCCAAGTGCACTGAATTTATTTTATTAAATAAAATTATGAAATTTGGATGATTTGACCTTGGGAAGAAGAAAAAACGTTCAGAAATAAAACCAAAGAATTAGAAACTAAACTCACAGAGGGAGGGCAGAATATGTGGTTTAACGGACCCTGAAGCAGCCATGTTGTATTTATATCCGATATGTGGAGTAATCTGGATTGTTTTGCAGATGTGGAGAAGTTCCTCGCCGTGAGTCGGTCCAGCCAGAAGCTGCAGAGACATGGACTGACGGCTCGTCCACTGGAGGCAGCAGAGAGCGTCCGAGTGGAGAGTCTTCCTCCGGCTGTGGTTAAAGGTACACAGACTGGTAAATCTCTGCTTCCTGTCTGCTGCATTCATGCTGTCACGGGTATAAATCCTATATTTCTGGTTCCTTTCCAGAAATGTTGGAGCTGTATTTTGAGAAGAACTGGGTTCTGCCGGACAACGTCGTCTTGATCCCGACTGAACAGGCTGCCATCGCAACTTTCAATAACCCTAAAGGTCTTTTTTATTTACCTTTACTACTCATGTTTCACCCTCTGATAGTTATTAAACTGTGTTTTAACTTAATGTCTAGAAGTCTAATGAGACTGGACTAAAAGATACAACAAGAAATACACTAATCACGCATTTACACCAAGAGCGAAGCGGACTTTTCGCACAGCGCAATTACATACAAAGCTTAGATGACGTCATGTTGAGTGTTGATGGAGCAGCTGCATAACCTGGCACTGATCCATCCAGACTCCATTCAGAAAACAAGCATTTTAAAAGTTGTCTGCTTGTCGTCATGGTAACAGACCAGACAAAGCATGAATTCAGACTTTTTACTAATCAGCATCATTATGTAGTTAATTCAGCATCATTTTTATCCGTCTATTGATATTAAATCACAGCACGATCTGTTTATTTTGGGTTCAAACCTCGGTAGAGACGTGTGACTGCTAGATACAGTCAGTGTAATGGTGCTGTATGTGAATACAGCTCGCTGCCGGGTGACGTTATGGACCCAGACATGACGGCGTTTGGTTTTCTGACAAAGCAGCAACAGTGGTTATTTCTTCCATAGTTGATGGAGGAAAGATCTATGGAGACGAGCTCCTCCTCCTCTCTGATGCGTCTAGAGCGAATTAACAAAAATGATACCGGCGGTCCAACCCAACGCCAGTAAAGCAAGGAGAAAATTTGCTTCACTCTTGGTCTGAACACAGCGTTATTGAGTGCTCCAGGGATGACGTATTTTGTAGGCCAACCAGGAAGTTAGCATCGCCCTGGTTCCCTCGACAAAAAGCCAATGGGATTGTTCCATTGGGTTTTGGATTAATGCAGATTATTGCCTCTCCGGCGCGTCTAGAGTGAATGAACACAAATGATACCAGCGGTCCAACTCGCGTGAGTAAAGCGAGGAGAACATTTTCCTTGCTCTTGGTCTGATTGCAACATAAGAACAAAGGTGCAGTGTATCCTTTAAATGCCTTGTAGCGACCAATAGAACAACCACTTACCTTCTTTTGTTATTTCTGTATTTCTGCAGTTGTCGAAAGCATTTGCATAAAACAAGACTACTTGATGCGGTCCATCCCTGTCAAGGTGTATCCGTACTACAAGTCCCTGGGCGCCGCCTTGTATGGCAAAGAACGACCATCGTGGAAGATGCCCGAGCCCTTCACCGAGAGCGTCCACCACGTTGTCTGGAAGTTCCTCCTGATGAAGAAGCTGTTAAAAAGCATCAACGATCAGATGCGTCCGTACTTCTGCAGCGTAGACGTGGAAAACCCGGAGGTGAAGCTCAGCCCTCTGCCGAGCTTTTTGAGGCAAAAAGATCTGACCGCCAAACGTGTAGATGACTGGATGAGTACCGCCAAAGAGGCCTTCCGTCGGCAAATGTCTGAGTACTTTGCCTTTGACTGCACAACGAACGCAAGTGCGTGGAAAGCTGCGGAGAAGGACGTCCGCTCGGTTGTCAGGGAAGACGCCGTCCTGGTGCTCGATGCATCCAGGGGGGTTTTGACCGTGGCTGGCCGAGGTGACGATATAAAACGAATCAGAGCTCCGGTGGAGAACATCGTTCTTGAAGCCATGAGTCAGATTAAACGTCAGACAGACGGCGTCTCCGAGGTCATGTGTATGTCCCCTGCAATGTTCTACATCCTGAATCAGGAGGGCTTCCAGAAAGCTGCCCAGGACGTCTCCCCCGACATGAAACTCTCCTTTGACGAAGGCACCCAGAAGTTAACCATCACCGGACTCCCTGCAGAAGTCTTCCAGACGAAGGCCTGGATCTTGGAGAGGAATGTGGGTGTGAGTAAAAAGCAGCTAAATGTCCCCCCACATCTTATAGACTTCCTCAAGACCGTGGATCCCATGGACATGTCGCAGGACCTGTTCACCTCCCAAGGCATCAGCGCCATCTACTTCGTTGACAGCAAAGGGGTTTCTCTGTTGGGGAGCTCTGAGAGCGTCCTCGCCGTCGCAGAGACTAAGATGAAGGCGGTTTTGACGCTGCAGACTCTGGATGTGGAAGACCAGGACGTTCTGAAACTTCACAACTGGGTGAACCTGAACCAGCAGCTGTTGGACACCTACAACTCCTTAAAGAAGAAGACGGTGGCCATTCAGATCCACCCGGAGAGAAAAGACAAGATAACGGTGGCCGGCTTCCAGAACCCGGTGAAAGAGGTCAGCAGCAGCCTGAAGGAGTTCATTGCGAACTACTCCCGAGTTCAAGAAACCGTTCGTGTCGAGTCCTGCGCCGTTGTTCAGTTCATCGACAAGAAGAGATCACAAGATTGGTCCGGTATCGCCAAAGATAACGACGTAGAAGTCCGATTTGATCCAGAGAGGCCAAAGATCACCCTCGCCGGTGCTCGTCTTCACGTCCAGAAAGCCAGATTGTGCTTTCAGGAGCTGACCGGCTTTCTCTCCACTGACACCTTCGTCGTGGATAAACCCGGAGCCAAGAAGTACTTCCAGGCTCAAGGAAGTATAATCCTGTCTACAATAATGACGGAGTGCAGCTGCGTGGTGGTGCTTCGTCCAGACAATCTAGAGGAAGAGGAGGAAAAGGAAGAAAGTGGCCTTTGTTATTGCAAAGTGAAGACCACGAGTGGAGTTCTGGTTTCGGTCAGCAAGGCGGACATCTGCAGCTTCGCCGTAGACGCGGTGGTCAACGCCGCTAACGAGGAACTGAAGCACATCGGCGGTTTGGCGTTCGCGCTGCTCAAGGCTGCCGGACCGGAGCTGCAGAAAATCAGCGACGACCACGTCGCCAAAAAAGGGAAACTACGTCCGGGTGACGCCATCGTGACCGGTGCGTGTAACCTGCCGTGCAAGTACGTCGTACACGCAGTCGGTCCGCGGTTCTCTGACTCTGACAGGATGACGTCAGTGAAGCGCCTTAAGCTCGCGGTTAAAAATAGTCTGACCCAAGCGGAGGCGGTGAACTGCTCCACCATCGCGCTGCCGGCCATCAGCTCCGGTGTGTTTGGGTTTCCTGTTGACCTCTGTGCTGACACCATCGCCCAGGCGGTTCGGGAGTACTGCGACAGTCCAGGAGGTCCTAGATCGCTGACGGAGATTCACCTGGTGGACAACAACGATAAAACGGTGACGGTTCTGGCCACCGCTGTCCACAGAGAGTTCATGGACCTTGGACCTACGATGACGGTACCAGAGCCGGCAGGAAGAGGAAGAGGCGCCGCGGCGTCAGGGTAAATACAAGAAACATTTCTTACTATAATGAACTTTTACTGTTGATCAGGACACACCACAGGGATTTGGAGATGGGCGAATATTTAAAGGCCAGCAGCTAGTTAGCTTAGCTTAGCATAAAGTCAGCTAGCCTGGCTCTGTTCAAAAACTGAAGGGTAAAAACTAGAGCTGTCAAACGCAAATTCGTTTTCACACCACTAATTTCTTTAATGCTTTAACACAACTTGCGATTTTTAGGTTGTAGCGGCTCAGTTTTAAAGCTAGAGTGAAGATACTGGTATCATCTGAAACTACAAAACCTGATGAATCCATCGGTACCAACCATGTCATGCTAGTCGGCGTTAGCGTACTCCATTTCTAACCAAACGTTAGCTATGGTTGCACACTGGAGCTAAAAATAAAGGCAATCGCGAGCGCGCATGATGTCACATCCGTTGTATTTTTTTATTTTTTTTTCTGATTCTTCACATTAAAAGCGGTCTACAGGCTGATAGAGGAAACCCAGGAAGTCATGGAAGGTCTCATAATTTAGGTTAAGTTACAACCTGTTCACACATTGGCAAGAAAAACACGATTTATACGTTTAAAAAGTTACATAATGTCTTTTTTAAACAATTAAACAAAGACGAATTAACATGAGACCGAAAGAACGAGATCGCGGGTACAAGCGGCCGAAATGGGTTTCCTCAGGAGGGTGGCCGGCGTCTCCCTTAGAGATAGGGTGAGAAGCTCAGTCATCAGTGAGGGACTCGGAGTAGAGCCGCTGCTCCTTTGCGTTGAAAGGAGCCAGTTGAGGTGGTTCGGGCATCTGGTCAGGATGCCCCCCCCCCCGGGG
>CAKALU010046691.1:0-18312 GCA_916700995.1 Hozukius guyotensis
AAGCCCGTCTGTTAAACAGTGTTGGCCGCGGTCGGAGGACGCGGGGGAGACCGTAGCTTTGGTCTCCAGGACCGGAGTCTCTGCTGTACTCTGCTCCTCTGCCTGCTTGCCTTCACTCACACACCGCGCTCGTTCTCGCTCTTTTGCTCCACTCTCACGTGCATGTGCGCACACTCCACACTGCAGAAGAGTTAGTTTAGCTCTGAGAATATCTAGTGAATGTACAGTGGACGTTTGTGCAGAAATAACTGCTGCAGCTCCTCCAGACCAACAGAGGTTTCCCGTGTCTTGTGAAGTGACGGGGCTCCGCAGAGAGAAACGTTATCGTCTCCGACCAAAACTCCGGTGTCTCCCCTGTTCCCTCCGGCCGCGGTCGGGAGGCTGAGGCGGGAAAAGCCAACACTAGGATCAGCATTGATTCATGGAGAGACCTTCGTCTGGTCAGCTAACATTACTGCCAAGCAGCTGAAATATAGAGTGATATTGAGCTTTTAGCTGACGTGTGTCGCCTCACTGTTTTGAGTGATGCTCGTTCATGTCTATGTAGAGCAAACACAAGCGCGAGCAACAGGACGCTGACTTTCGTTGACTTAACGGCCACAGGTGTCGCTGTTAACAAGCAATTTCTGATTCTTACAAACAGTCCCTTTAAAGTGTTTATTCACCCAAATGTTTTGAATAAGTCACCACACACTGCCAACAGGGACGATTTCTTTGGTGGGATGTAGTTCCAAATAAAACAATGGAAAGTGTGTTTTATGGAGAAACCAGGACTTTGTGTCTGGAAAGACACACTACTTTTGAGTTTTTTTCAATGTAATTATTCAGCGATGTGAGCAATTGAATTCCATTCATCTCCATTGTATTGGGGTGCGCTGCACAGCGGTGCAATGGTTAGCACAACAAGAGGGTCGCAGGTTCAAACCCGGCTTGGGGCCCTTCTGTGTGGAGTTAGCATGTTCTCCCCGTGTTAGCGTGGGTTTTCTCCGGTTCTCCGGTTTCCTCCCACAGTCCAAAGACATGCAGGTTAGGTTCATTGTTACCCCCACCAAGGCCGAGGTTTTCACCGGCGTTGGTTTATTGGTTTGTCCGTTTGGAGGGTTACTCCAAAAATCCTTGATGGTTTTGAATGACATTTTTTGGAGGGGTGGGGTGTGGCACAATGAACAATCCATTCGATTTTGGTGGTGATCCGGATCATGGTCTGGCTTCGGGAATTTTTTTTAATAACTCCGCTCAGCCTGTGCATTAACACCACAGGCTTTAATGCCGGGATCAGACTACACAATATTTTTGTCTTTGACGATAGTCACCATGTCAGATCTAACGATCACAGCGCCATAAACTCTAGCAGTGTCTCGGTTGGGTGATTGGCAAGACTTCACGTATGACCACAACCAATCACAGCACATCGTATTCATGGATGTATTAAAAGAACGGTCGTATTCCACGATCATGTGCGAGTTCAGACGTCATCGGGGAGGTGGTTGAAGCAACTGTCAATCATGTCGACAGAAGCGGTGTGTGATGCTGACGGCCTGGTGTTGTGAAAAGAAAAAGAAAAGAAATGAAAGAAACGGTTGTGGATGTGCTCCTGGGTGGCACAGAGAGGACGGTAAGGGCTGTTCATACTTCAGTCAGTTTGGTTGTCCCACCTGACAGCAGCGAAGTCGGCATCCCTCCTCCTTTTCGCTATGTTTGTTTATTACCAAGTGACCTGACTGCGACTGCACGCTGGAGAGAGCACCTGATTGGTCGACGCAAAGGAACACGTCGTTGGAGATGTCGCACTAGGCGTGTCAAGACGAAAAATTCTGACAGGCTAAACTTTTCCTCGGGGTGTCGTGTACTATGACACACTACACAAGATAAGAGGATCGATTTTCGCACATGAAGCTCATTTATCGTCCCCGATCCCCTACGATGGCCGTGTCGGGCTATAATCGGGCTGATATCGTGTAGTCTGAACCGGGCATAAGACATGCACAGTGTAACTGATGACGCGTTCATGACGCTGATCTCAACATAAACAAAAATACATGTGGTTGATGGCGCAAGCTGCACGGAGAGGGGGGGGGGGCAATCATACTCGGGCAGGTTGGCGGAGGTCTAGTTGACTCTAAATGTCCCATAGGTGTGAATGTGAGCGTGAATGATTGTCTGTCTCTATGTGTCAGCCCTGTGATAGTCTGGCGACCTGTCCAGGGTGTAGCCCGCCTTCGCCCAATGTCAGCTGGGATCCCCCCCCCCTCTCCCCTCAGTTGCACTCACGTCATTCTTCATAGATGTTTGCTTCCTTGAAATCGAACTCTCAAGTAAATGAGAGCTTCTCCTGGGATTTTGAGGTATTTTGTTAATTCAGAAAAACAGTAGATTTTCTTTTTTTCATGAAAACTTTTCTCAGAATTACCGGGATAATTATCTCGGTCAATTCAGAAAAACAGGGCAAATATTTTTTTTCTCATTTTTAGTTGTGACTTTCAATTTATGGAGATTATTTTTTGAAATATGGGATTTCATTTTAAGTTATGTCAACAGGGTTTCCCGCCACCAAGCACCTACAGTAGTTCCAGTTTTTTTCAGTCACTTTGGCTCATTTTTTAAACAGTCTTAACATTCTCTTAACTGTAAGTGTAACCTTCAAAACTGTTTCATTGGCCATTAAAAGGTAGTAACTCACCCAAACACTTCATTGATGCTTCAAAACCTTGTGTTGTGTCAGTAAGTTGGCCAATGACTCCAACATGAAGAGCTGTTTTGTCATCGTGTGAGCCGCACTGGTCAAAGTGTTTAGATGTTTTTTCACCATTTGGTCAACACTGGAAATGTTTTTATGTACAAATCTCAGTTTTTTTATACTTTTTGTTGACACTGACTGCTTACTGTTCTATACCAGAATATCAGTTTTGTCTAGCTCAGGGGTCAGCAACCTTTACTATCAAAAGAGCCATTTTAGGCAAAAAAAAAAAAATCTGTCTGGAGCCGCAAAACATCTTAGCATTGTGAGGAAGGTAACACAGCTTATAGTAGTATATATATATATACTATATAGTATATAGTATATAAGTCTAATGCAGTGAGGGCCAAAGTGTTAGGGCAGGGTTAGGGCCACACTGAGGGAAAAAAAATCTGAGATTTCCAGAATAAAGTAATAATATTACAAGAAAAAAGTCGTAATATTATGAGAAAAAAGTTGTAATATTACAAGAATAAAGTCATAACTTTATGAGAAAAAACTCGTAATATTACGAGAATAAAGTCATAACTTTACAAGAAAAAAGTCATAATATTACGAGAATAAAGTCATATGTTTACAAGAAAAAAAGTCAATATTACGAGAATAAAGTCATAACTTTACGAGAAAAAATTAAATAACACGTAAAATTACTACTTTATAATATTATGACTTTATTCTCATAATATTATGACTTTATTCTCATAATATTATGACTTTATTCTCGAAATCTCAGATTTATTTTTTTTCCTCAATGTGGCCCTAATACACTGTCGTACCGTCGTACATTAGACCTACAACAATGATAAATAAAAATGAAAATGTAAACAAAAAGACAGCTATTAATTTCCACTAATTTTTTTTTAAAGATCCACAGGGAACCACTGGAGAGGGGCTAAAGAGCTGCAGGTCGCTGACCCCCGGTCTAGATGAATGCTGTTGTGTATCTCAATGAGCTTTTTAGATTCCCATTTCAACAGAGGTAAAAGTTTACTGGAAGTCAATAGGCCTACTGTAGTGCCTAGAAAAAGGATATGTACATTTGTATATATACAGTACATTTATGTGTGTAGCAATGTGTTAGATGTACTGTAAATAGAAAATTCACCTTTTATCTTTCATGTAAAGTTACTCTATATACAGTGAACAGAAAATTTGCCACAAAATGACATCCATGCCTCCTTACAGACAGTACGTAACACCATGCCATAGATATTTATGGAATATACATGCATGTCTGACAGATTTTGATAATTGAATGGATCATTTTGCATGTGACGGCTCAAATGACAAAGGAATGTTTAGAAGTTGTGAAGAGGACGACAGTTTCACTGAGATGTGCAATTTGCTTGAATGAATGAGAAATTCTAATCTGTTGGAAACAACAAACTAATTTTTCAGAGATTTTAACTTATAGTTTTGAAAAAAACAATTCTCATTCAAGAATTGAGCCGAAGCGAATGAGAAAAACTGTCAAATCTGGACATTCTTGTTAACCAGTCTGTCATTATTTTACCATTTCAGTATCTAGCTAATCTAGTATACCCCCTGCTGGTCATAGTCATAAATTAAATAAATATTAGAGAAAGAAAGTTCATATTGTTTTTCAAAGACCAATATTCATTACAATGATGTCCTAAACCAGAATTGAACAAGTACCACTGCTGTAACTTTTCCCCACACAACTGTTAATGTTTTTAATGAAAGAAAACTATAGTTTGATGAATGCTAGATTGTCCACCAATGTATTTGTTTACCAAAAAGGCAGTAGTGGAGAAAAAGGACGCAATTTTATCTTGATAAAAACATAATTAAAGCGATAAAACTGCAATCGAAATATTTAATTTGCATAGGCTACACAAAAAATTAAGAAAAGGACAAAGAAATAAGAGGATCCTTAGCATAGTGGTATAGGCAACCCCTAGGCTTACAGAAAGGGTTTAGCCCTAGTGCTCAGCAGCCAATAGGAACTTATGACACCCACCCATTCAAACTTGTCAAATGGCCAAATGACTCAGCAGAATCATGTGAAATTGATGTCTGATATCACACGTTGTCAAACCTGTTAAAAGAGGTGTGAAAACTCAGGGAGTCATCATAACACATTTTGTTATAAAAAGTGACTAGAGCAGCGCTGAGAGCATGACGCAGATCAAAATAGGCAAATAAGCAATTTACGAGTAACTTCAATTGAATAACATTAGATACTACACAAAATGTATTTAATGGTGTTGCTGGTTCCAATCCAATAGGTGCTCTCCCAATCTGAGAGGTCCCAGATCATATTACGCCAGGATTTGGCAACAAATTAAGCCCATTCACTGACGGGTATGTTGGGGGGACTTGGGTATTTTTGCAAACGTATTATTACTGTTTATTCAAATGAATGATCTGTATACTTCTGCCACTGACTGGAATGATATTGACTCTTTAGGTAATCCCCATGTGTCACATGAGTATGAAGTCAAAGTTATAACTCCGCATCAAACTTAAATTGAAATCTTTCCAGTCGTAGTATACTGCAGTATCGTCAATTGTCAATACACGACTGTATGACACTTTTGTAACATGTAACCTTTCTCTAGGTGGGGAATATATGCCTGGGTTTAGTATCTAAGGTATCAATATCTGTGGTTCTTTAAGGTATCTTAGACCCAAGATCTTACAATTCGGTTCTGTTACAGATTTACTTGGTTCTCAGGTTCACTAAGTTCACTACTGATAAGGAGATTGGCAGTAGCAGACTCTACCTAAGAGCAATAAAAACAAAAATCACCCAATCACTGGCTTAGAAAAATGAATACTGTAGGAAAATCTATTTATAAAGGTCTTCTGTTTAGTATCATTTCTCTGATTCACTTCCCTTTTTCCTTAACTCAAGTTTTTCTTAGAACAGCTAAAACTAAAACACTAGACATTGGCATACAGATGTTAACAACTTAAAGGTTACATTTGATTTAGGCTAAAACCACAATATCACTCTATATTTCAGCTGCTTGGCAGTAATGTTAGCTGACCAGACGAAGGTCTCTCCATGAATAGATAACGTTTATCTGCGGAGCCCCGTCACTTCACAAGACACGGGAAACCTCTGTTGGTCTGGAGGAGCTGCAGCAGTTATTTCTGCACAAATGTCCACTGTACATGAGCTAAACTAACTCTTCTGCAGTGTGTAGTGTGTACGCATGCACGTGAGAGTAGAGCGAAAGAGTGAGAACGAGCGCGGTGTGTGAGTGAAGGCAGGCAGAGGAGCAGAGGAGCAGAGTACAGCAGAGACTCCGGTCCTGGAGACCAAAGCTACTGTCTCCCCCGCGTCCTCCGACCGCGGCCAACACTGTTTAACAGACGGACTTCACTAGATACAACCAAGAGGTTTTGGTGCTTCCGTGTAGTTTGTGTTGGGAGTCTTGTCTGAACAGCGGAGCCACACGTGAGCGTGCATGGGACACCGACCCGCAATGATTTATACATGTAAGAAGTTACAGACAGTCCCTTTAAGAAAAGTGCTATACAAATAAGGTTATTATTCTTATTATTAATTTCATTAGCTTTTTCCATTTTAACTTCGTTTGCTTAACCAAATAGTTTCAGTTGCGTAAACTTAACCGAACCCTAACCATGGAATAGATGATTAAACAAGTACTCAGTTTGAAGCACACCAAGGTCCTGAGCAGACAATCACATGAAGAAAACAATGTCTTTCTTAATGTTTTTTCATGAGCAGATATTTCAGGTGATAAATAATAAATACCCCTCATTGTTTGCAGTATCACTAGAGTGTTGTAAAGATAGGCTCACCTCTGTGGTTTCAACAAATGGAACATGCTTATTTATGGTTACACAAGTTACCACTTCCGCATTTTCGCATGGCGCACAGCGATCTCAACCAACCGTGGGAGATTTGTTTCTGTGGTGTGCAGTTCCTGACTGTTTACCAAAATTGTACGGCTGACTGAGACACATGTATTCCTGCATGCAATTGTCACTGAATGGTATTTCACATTTGCATGTGGTAACCCAGCAGCATATAAGCAGTCCCAGTCACACACAAAAAAAAAAGCATGAAGAGATCAAATGTTAGCTGTTAACCCAGCTCTCCAGGTCCTGATAGACTTTATTGGCTGGTAAACTGGGGTACTGAACACAGATTTGACACAGCCTTTCTCTCCAGTCAGTGTAGGTTTTTATTCTGTGAGTGTGGTGCCACTGAAAGTACTTTTCATAGGCCTGCCTGTCTGCAGCTACATGCTTCATATAGGCAGCCAGATCTGCTGTGCTCTTGAAATCAGCCACATGGATAAAGGAACCAGGTGGAGCCAGGGCCTCGTAGGTCGCCCTGCTGGGCCCGAGAACTACTGGCACGGCCCCTGCTTGGAAAGCGTTCCTCCAGAGTTTCTCACTAATGTAGTCCTTTGCCTCAGAGTTCTCAAACGACAGGTAAAAAATACACTTTGCAATTGTGGGCAGTAGCTTTTTCTCTGACAGGGGTTTCCTGTTCCACTTGCCGTACACCTCTATGGGGATATAATTCTTTAGACTTTGATAAACACCAGCCCGAGCCTGGTGAGGCTTGTATTTGCTGACCATCCAGCTGACAAGGCAGGAGCGATTTGAAGCAGCCTGGAAGCCTAGCTTATCACCTCCCACCATGGTCTTTCCATAGGGGATGAATATGTCGGCATCACGTCTGTAGCTCATCGTCCGGTTGAAGAGGCCGGCGAGCTGTGTGAGGTTTCCATTGTTGACAGGAGGCTCCATGGACAGCCACACCCAGTGCTGGGAGGCTGGGCGATCCTGGTGCAGAGGCAGCGAGGACAGACCTCCTCTCAGCTCGTGGTGGTGGAAGACAACCACATCAGCAGTGGAGAAGGCGGAGGTGTTATCGGTGAGGAAACAGCGGCTGATGTTGTACATCTCGAGGCATTTGTCTCCGTCGAGCCTGTAAGAGCGCCCAAATGGCCAGTGCCACAGCAGGATGCAGATGTTTCTCTGAGGAACAGCTGGATGATATTTCTCCGGACAGAGCTTCTGGTCCAAGAAGCTGTGATAAAGCATGGGTATGAGGGAGATGAGGAGGAGGAGGAGGAAGAGGAGGAGGAAGGCCCTGGATCCAGATGTTGTCATGGCTGCTGGGTGTATTCCAGGTCAAAAGGGCACAGATCACTGGTATGGAACTCTAAGGAAGGAAGTAAGGGGTAGATCAGAGATATTATTACACTTTCATGTGTTCTCATGAGTACAGGGACTGCAAAGGAAAGGTGTCAACAACAAAAACATCTCCTGCAGACATTTCCTTCTGTTTTAACTCCCCAAATTATTATTTTTTTCTTCAGACAACTGTTAGACAACATTTGTCAATTTTGTTACAGGTTAATTAAAAGTGAGCTTGCATCAAAGATGGAACAAAAATATATAAAATATAAAAATATAAAAATATAAAACACTTTATTTAAGAAAAGTGCAGTCATCATTAGGTTTAACAGTACGATAACGATAACAGTGATCGTGTTAAATAATCGTAATCTTTTTTGTCATAATCGAGCAGCCCAGACTAGGCACGGGAAGTGCATTGTTATCATACTGTGATGTGTTGGTGTTTTTGTTCTGGTGCTCTGCACAGAGCGGACACCCGCCCACCCGCCCATCCGCTCTCTGAAGCCATGCATGTACGTTGCTGTTGCCGGGCAAAGGCAGCGATGACGACGGTACAGAGGTCCGCCGGTAGACAATAACCTTAAGGGCTGTCAATCGATTCAAATATTTAATCGTGATTAATCGCATGATTGTCCATAGTTAATCGCAATTAAGTACAAATTAATCTCACATTTTTTATCTGTTCAACATGTACCTTAAAGGGAGATTTGTAAAAGTTTTTATTACTCTTGTCAACATGGAAGTTGGCAAATATGCTTTCTTTATGCAAATGTATGTATATATTTATTATTGTAAATCAATTAACAACACAAAACAATGACACATATTGTCCAGAAACCCTCACAGGTACTGCATTTAGCATAAAAAATATGCTCAAATCATAACATGGCAAACTGCAGCCCAACAGGCAACAACAGCTGTCAGTGTGTCAGTGTGCTGACTTCACTATGACTTGCCCCAAACAGCATGTGATTATCATAAAGTGGGTATGTCTGTAAAGGGGAGACTCGTGGGTACCCATAGAACCCATTTACATTCACTGATCTGGAGGTCAGAGGTCAAGAGACCCCTTTGAAAATGGTCATGCCAGTTTTTCCAAAATTTAGTGTAAGTTTGGAGCGTTATTTAACCTCCTTTGCGACAAGCTAGTATGACATGGTTGGTGCCAATGGATTAGGTTTTATAATTCCATGTAATGCCAGTATCTATGATCTCTTTTATGCTTTAAAACTGAAATTCAATATCACTCAGAAATTTGTGGCATTAAAACAAATTTGCGTTAACGCGTTATTATCGCTGTAACTTTGTCAGCCCTAATTTTTTCTAATATGGTTAAATCCTTGAAAAAAAGATTGTCAATAAATGACACAAAAAATGAGTAAAACTCTGGCAGAACATCTGATGAAATCTACAATGCTGTCTGTGTCTTCCTCTCCGTGTTCTTTGTTTTCAATAAGAAAGGAAGTTCTGCTTCTGCAGGATGATTGTTCTTTTTTAGGATTTCGTCACAAGCATTGCACACTTGTAACTGCTCAAAAAATGAATGGTAAAGGTTTAAACTACAAATTGAAAAGTTTGCGAATTGTCAAATTATTAAAACAGGTAACAGATCGAAGTCATGTCTCACTAAAGCAAAGCACCGATATTTATCTGTATGATTTTATATTAATCAGTCACTTTCTTGTCAGCATATATAGCTTACTTGTGTGGGTTTGATGATAAGGCACCTTGTAAAATGCAACTGGCGGAAAGAGGAAAGTTGGCACACCCTGATAGCTGGGTACACCACAAACTCAACATCAATTTAAGAATAGAACATTTGAAACGGAAAAAAAAAAGAAAAGAAAAAAAGAAATTCAGAATTGGAAAATTTAAAAAGACCTAGTTTTTACACAGTTTCCATCACCCTGATGACACATACAGTAGCATTCTGTACACTATCTGTATTGAATTGAATCAAATCTGTAGTAAAAACTTAGATACCAGCAGGTGGATTTGAATGAAGTAAAATTGAGGTTGGTAAAGTTGTTGGCACGTACCTGGCGACATGGCATCAGGCTGTCTGCTGCCCGTACATCTGCTCACACACATCCTATATAAAGGAAATCCTGCCCCCCTCAAGGTTTTGACTCATCTCTTGCTCAACATACACACACACACACACGCACACAGCTTCTCGGTAGCAGGGTGTGACGGTTCAATTGAGTATACGAGTTCAATCAGTTTGGTCAGCAGAAAGATAGGAAAAGAAACAGAAAGGAAAAACAGTCATTCCTTACGCAGTCGTTTCAAATGAATGACTTTTTATGTTGTTGTTTTTTTTCATACAAACTGAACTATGAATCAATATCTTTAAGATTCCCTTCAGCCTCTTGGTGGGTCCATTGAGTTTGGCTCTGTTTAATCTCTTGTTTAGCTGGGTTAGGGTTAGAGGGTGGTAAAAAAGCGTGCCCATCCCCATAGACACCTGCCACCCTTCCGTAGCACACTCATTTATTTACTTGTTAAACTGCTCATGCATCCGCTCTTTGCAGAATTAGCACAGCCAGCAGCGAGTGGCAGTCAAAAACATTAACATTTTCGATTTTTGAACCACAAGCTGGTCTTACTCTTCCTGTTCATGCGGCTCTGCAGAGGAAATGGGCACATATCTCCTGCCGGCATCAACCACATCATAACCGTTTCAACGTGTTGTTTCACCCTCGGCCTCCCAGTTCACGTTTGGTTTTTAATGCAGAACCTCTCTATAGTCCCACACTTTTCTGGTTGATTTACCCTATAATGCACTGCTCTAACTCACAGTTTTAATTTGATTTGTTTTGTATTTTTCTGAACTAACAAGGTTTCGTTACTAACTCTGATCTATACTGTCATAACCCGGCTCCTAGTCCATGACAAATATGGGAACGGACACAATGGATGACTGTAAATTAAATACATTTATTGTAATAAAGTTAACAACTAAAGAAATAACTTCTAATGTAGAGCGTGTCCACAGTGTGAATGTGTGAGCATAATTAAGTGTAAGAAAAACAAAAGTCAAACAAAGGCAAAAGTGTGCAGACACCGGATGGGATGAGTCCAAGTGAGAGAGTCGAGCAATGCCAGGAGCTTTTATCATATGGGAGCGTGAGGCCCAGGTGCTCCAAACCTGGCTGGCTGCCACAACTGCGTTCCTCTGGTACCTTCAAGGACCTTCAACCACACCTGTATATCTGGGCCATCACAATACAATTTTACAAGTTTACAATTTTGTCCAAAGCGACGTACATCTGAGAGTTCATACCACACAAGCGAGGATCTAGATAGGAGGGAACAACGTGAGTAAGAGCCAACAACAGCTTCAAGTATGATCGGACACAGGTGCCGACAGGCCGTGCACAGAGGCAACGCACAGGGTGGATAGAAGCAGATTTTTCTTTTTTCTTTTTTTTCTTCTCATCGTCATCATTAACAATATCAACAACGCCATCAATGTCATCATCATCATGAATATCCTAATCAACATCAGCAACATCCTCAATATCATCAATATCACAATTTTCAACATCATCAATAGCATCAATGTCATTAGGTGCGGAGGTGTTCATGAAAGAGCTGCAGGTCTTTAGCTTTTTCTTAAAGGTCCCATATCATGCTCATTTTCAGGTTCATACTTGTATTTTGTGTTTCTACTAGAACATGTTTACATGCTGTAATGTTCAAAAAACCCTTTATTTTCCTCATACTGTCGGCCTGAATATACCTGTATTTACCCTCTGTCTGAAATGCTCCGTTTTAGCGCATTTTGACGAAATTGCAACAGAATTGCGTTGCTAGGCAACAGCTTGGATCCATGTGTACTTCCTGTCAGCTGATGTTATTCACATACACTGCAACCAGGAATAAACAGTAATTAACGAATCAAGGACCTGACAGTAGAGTATATAAGGTAAAGGTACACCTCCGATTTCCATCACATCAACAACTAATGGTTGTAGTGATAGAGAGGGAGAGAGAAAGAAATTAAAAAAGAGAAAACTTTAGAAGTATTGTCAGGCTACATGAAGACTGCTATGGCAGTGGCATCAGCTGCAGCATGGCATGCTTCAGCAGGAGAGATGCCGTTCCCAGCGCTGGAGAGCAAGGATGCGTCATGCCATCCAGCATGAGGTAAAGGCCTATTTATGGCTGCTTCTTTGAAATGTAGTTGTAAAAGAGGGCACTCATTTGATTGGCATTAAAGATGACCAACCACAAGTAGCAATAAGGTAATGCACATACTGACACATACTATTAGAATATCAGACATGCAACATGTTTGTCCAAAAGGGTAGAAAGTTGTGTTTTTAATGTTGACAAAACATTTTATTGTGCAGAGTTTGCTGTCTTAAGGGTAACATATGCACACTTTAACAGCTTTTATTTTATTCTATTCTGTAGGCTGAAGATCCACCAGCGGCTATCTACAGGTGCCTGAACAACACTGTTCCCCTGTTAAAAATGTAATGTAATGTTCTCAATGTGCTGATGATCATTTTCAATATGACCAGTGATGTCCTTGTGAATTTAGGTTGCAAAAGTGAAATGTTTAAAAACCTTGGATTTTTTGTCGTGTCACAGCTTTCTATTTAATAAAAATCTCCTTGTTATCTCTTCAAACTGGATTGTCTTGATTTGAATTCCAAAAAAGGATACATGCTTGATTTGCTTGCAACATGCTTATTTTAATTTAAAAAAGTATATTTGCAGTATAAAATTGGTGTCTGCGATGACATTGCCAGAAAAATAGTTTTTCTCCATTGTTTACACACAAAACAACTGAAACTATGCAAAGACATCTGAAAAGTTGAAACCCATGTACATAGAAAAAACATATTCTATTCTGCTTCTAAGCAAACAAAAACACACCAGACTGCTAAACTGTAAACCCAAATCCATTGTCTTCCCTCAAATAAAAATTCCAAGAACCAAAAACACTAATCTTTCTTATTGATAAACTTTTCAAAGAGGTCTAGAAATGGTTTAGAATTGTCCTGCATTGCGTGATGTTGACTCTCAAATCTCTCCTCCTCCTTGGCTGCCTCCTTCTCTAGAAACTCCAGCACAGACCGGCAGAGGTGGAGGGCTCAACATCCTCCACATGGCTGTCCGAGCCAGACTCAGTGGCCTCGACATCCTCCACTGTGTCCTGGCTCTGGGCAGCCTCAGTGGATCCATCAGGGTGGGAGGATCTACAGCTGGCCTCCCACTGATGGCCTCATGCATGGCCGAAAAATATGGCCATGTGGCCGCTGTGGCCTCTCCCCTGTCGGTCCCTGTCCCAGTAGCGGGGCATCTCAACTCCTACAAAAACACAAGCAAGAGTGAAAGTTATCCAATAATATACCGGACGGACATAAAAATGGGATTCACAGACAAACATGAATGCAAGAAAACATGTCACACATCACTGAGCATTTAGCCTACAAATACAATTTAAACCACACCTTGTATTTCCGCTTCAGATTGTCCCACTTTTTTGCCACTTGTGTGGGGGTAACTGTGGAAAGGCCCATCATCTGAAGAATTTCCCTGAGTGATACAAGATACGTTACTGGTTAACTTATGTGTCAACAAGTAGTTAAGTCCACAGCCACAGGTGTCAGCTCACATGTAAATAACAATTGTTATAGCAAGTTCAGGAGAAATCATTAAAATACCAATACATAAAGTAAATGCTATAGATCATATCTTAATCCAAAAAAAGGCTCTGTCAACATGATGACATGTAAAAAGCATCTTGAGGTTGCAATGAACATTAGTAGCATGTTGAAAGGAACAACAGTTACAGATCACAGTATCATGCACTACACAGAAATTCACTAACTCACTCCCAGGCCTTTTTGGCTGTGTGCCTCCTTCATGTAAACACAGTGTCATTCTCTGCCCTCAGTCTGATGACGGTCAGAGTTTCATCATGGGTCCCTGTAAGAAATGATAAAGTAAGATTGATCTCAAATGTAGCCTACAGCCCCAATTGGAACACTTGTCACAGGACTATTTTTGGAATGATATTTGCAGACTACATACTGGGCAATTGACTAATATATGACAACATGAAATACAGCAAATTATTGCTGAATGCTCAAATGCTTTTGTTGATATAAGAATTGAATATTAACATCATGTCAGGATTAGGCCTATAGCAGTTAAATTGGAGCTTAAATGTTCCAATAAAAACATAGATAATAATACTACTATCAATGTGAAATGTCATTAAGGAATGCGTTTAGAAAAACAATTTATGAGGTGCTACACAAACGGTGAAGCGCAGAAAGTTTCATCATCTTAAACAACTACAATCTATAGTAACACACTTACATTTGTGAAGTGCTTCCGCCATGGTTTGAGATTATTCCAGCTGAGTGTCACGTGCCTTTTATACGTCACGGGTGCTGAAAACACTTCCGCAAAGGATACACCAGTGTATCCTCGCTCATAGCTCCTCAGGCAAGCCTCCTCGATCCTCACTCCTCGAGATGCATTTTAGGAAATGGGATGTCCTCCAAGATGGAGCGCTGAGATCGATTTCCGGGTCACAGCCGGAGGAGCGAGGAGAGAGGAGACGAGGAGGCAAAAAATCGAGAAATGAGATGCAGCTTGTGTATATATGTCTATTGGCAGCTTCATCTGAATACAATGGCCGGCTCATCTGTCTAACCGCTAAAATATTACGGAACACAAGTGCGCTGAGCTGGGACCTGGGACTCTATTTTTCTATTTTGGAGAGCTGTTATTTCCCTTGGCTGCTCTGCGGTTATTTCCTCTTGGTGCGCCGCAGTTAATCCAGCGGCGTACTGCAACATTGGTGCCAAGAGTGAGTGTTTCTCACACGGTCCACTGCTTGCCTGCTCAGGGCAGGTTGACAGCTCAGTGCATGTGTTCCATCATATTTTGGTCACTTAATTTGGTGAAAACACACCAAAATGATCTTTGGCTTTCACATTCTGTTTACCGATCAGGAGGGCACTCCATTTAATATTTGTCACTGTCCATTGACGGGTGGTTCTGAATTCAAGTTGCCGTGGCATATTATGACGGGAAGGGAGGGCCTCCAAAATGTTCGTAGCCCCGGGGCCTCAAGTCATATTAAGGCGCCCCTGTGCATAGGGTTCACCGTAAAATGTCTTGGTCATGATCCAGCCAACGGTCAATAAGCTGCACTTTTGCTGGTTTGGGCTGAATCACTTGTTGCTCTGACAGTTCCAGATGAATTCTAAGGAGCTTGGAAGAACCAAGCAAGACTAATGGTGCGTGTCCACAGGGGCGTTTTTTATCGCGAGGGGACGCGACGCTTCCCCACATTGGACGCTTGGTGTGCTGTCCCTAGAAACAAGGCACTCGGCTCCTGATTGGACGAACACTTTCCCGCCGTTGGCTGCTGCTCCCAGCTTTCAAACCGGTACCACTATGGAGGCTCGTTTGGAAACTTTCTTCTCTTATTTCACGTAAATAGTTCACTGAAATGTGTTTCTGAAAACATTTGAGGCGAGAAATAATCCATGCAGTTGATGAATCTGTCTTTAATTTGGATCAACAACGTTTATTTTAAAAGATCCTCGGGAGTTTTGAGTGGCGGCGAGTCGCGTCGGACGCCCGTGATTTGCATAAAGTAGACTAGCCCTCAACTTTATGCAAATGGGGAGTGGGAGTCGTGACGCCTAGTCTCTCGAATCGCGACGCCACGCTACCAGAATACATTGCACGGCTGCTTACATAGACAATGAATGGGGGGGCGTGGAAAGCACGGAGGCTGTGGACACGTACCATCAGACTGGCTCTGTTCTTAGCCCTCTGCTCTTCACTCTGTACATATCACCTCTTAGCCAAATTATATGCAGTCGTTGAATACATTTTCACTGCTATGTTGATGATAGTCAGCTGTATGTGCCTATAAAGGCAGATGATCAGTCCCAAACCGTTGGATTAGAGGCCTGCTACTCTGCTGTGAAAAACTGGATGTCAAGCAATTTCTTGCTTGCTTTTTTTCCAGACATGGAATTGTGTTGGACCGAATTTATATGGAACTATTGAATCACATCTATAAAATAAATCAAAGAAACTACATGCTACGCGTTATCAGCCGCAGTATGATCAGTCCCAAACCATTAGATTAGAGGCTGGATGTCAAACAATTTTGGACACGCAGAAGTTTGATTGGACATCAGAGCCGGGAGGTGGCTTGTCCGGACAAGTACCTCACATCCGTTATAACAACAACAGTTTCCTTATTTCCATTTGCTGTAATAACAATGTGTTATGGTCATTTATGTATTTTTTCACCACTTTTCTATTTACTGGGTCTTAATGAGGTTGATTTTGGATATAGTATCAATATATTTTTTCACATACAACATTGGAACTTGTGGGACTGCAAACAATGAGGAAATAAAGGTAATGTCAACCAAACACAATAGACTTAATGTCACAAATGCACTAGAGGGCAGCACAGGCTTTCATTCAGTCCACCTTGGGAGAGGGAATTGGTTGTTGGGTGTTGCTGTACAGCAGTTGTAGGCAAATAGCAGCCTGAGGGCCATATCTGCCCCACGATTTGTCATCATACAAGGCTCACGTAAATCCTGATATCCAACACATGAAGAGAGGCATGCAAACCGTGGCGAATGTGCCTTAGTTCTGCACCAGGCTGTTTGAACAGTGCAGTGCTGAAATTAAGTCTGTACTGAGTACTGCACTGTACAGTGTACTGCCTCCTCTCAGCAAGAGGGTCGCAGGTTCAAACCCGGCTTGGGGCCCTTCTGTGTGGAGTTTGCATGTTCTTCCCATGTTAGCGTAGGTTTTCTCCGGGTTCTCCGGCTTCCTCCCACAGTCCAAAGACAGATAAACATCTAAACTATATGTCAGCACTGTGATAGTGTGGCGTCCTGTCCAGGGTGTACCCCACCTTAGCCCAATGTCAGCTGGGATCGGCTACAGCCCCCCCGCGACCCTGAATAGGATAAGCGGTTACAGATAATGGATAAATATATATATACTGTATATATGTGTAGCTTGTGGGCGGCTATAGCTCAGTGGGATGAGCAGCTCATCCTTTAACCAAAAGGTTGGTGGATCAATCCCCGGCTCCAGTCTGCATCAAGGCCTATGGAAAGGAGGCTGGGTCACGGGCGGACATGGGTTTTGGGGGTATAACACATGCGCAGTGTAACTGAAGCTGCGGTCGTGTGTTGCGATTGGCTCAATTTCGGCGAGTGCAGGCACGATTTTACTGCGCATGTGTTATACCCCCGGAGATATGACGCGTGACCCAGCCTCCTTTCGATAGGCCTTGGTCTGCATGTGGAAGTGAGACACTGAACCCAAAGTTGTTCCCTTCATAGCAGCCACTGCTCCTAAAATGCTTAGGATGGGTTAAATGCAGAGGTTAAATTTCATGTATGTACCTGTACCCCTATGTGATGGTTCTAATGTTGACCAGGACAGATTGTGTCACACAAATAGGTGAGAGTCCAACTAAACATAGTACCGATTTTTTTTTTTTTTTTCCAATGCAACAACAATGACAAACTTTCACTGGACCATAAATGAGGCAGGCATTTATATCTCCTTTCATGAAACACACAACATACGTTCATGTACATAAGTAATTTTTTACGGAGCCCGGGAGTGTCCAAAGAGAGAGAGAAATATATATATATATATATATATATATATATATATATATATATATTCTCTGTTGTTACAATGCTAATTGGCATTGTATTTTAGATCGTTGGAAGCCTGTTTATTTACCTTCACAATGATGTCCAACTTGTAAGGATCATGCATTTGTGGGATGAGCAGCACAGCTGATTATGTGGGAAGCGCCCAAGAAAGATTTGCCAAAATGCTCTGCCAATGGTAAACAGTGTATTCTCCTGTTGGTGTTGACTCTTGTTTTGAGTTGTTTGGTGGATTGGATGATTAAACTCTCTATAAGTTACAAGGAACAAACAAGACATATTGGCTATTTCACACTTTATTCATTTAATACACCATCAGGAGCCTCAGTAGCGGAGGAAGATCCATACGCAGCCACAACAGCCTGGCACCTCCTCCTCATGCTGGTCACCAACCTGGTCACACGTTGCTGTGGGATGGCGTTCCATTCCTCAACCAGGATTCGTTGCAGGTCAGCCAGCGTGGTTGTGTGTTCCCTCAATGATGTCACAGGCAAAACAAGGCTTGTCATCATTGAAGGCCATCTCAATGCAGTGAGATATCGGGATGAGATTCTGCAGCCAGTGGCGATCCCATATCTCCACAATCTGGGACCTAACTTCATCCTCCAAGATGACAACGCTCGCCCCCACAGAGCCAGGGTTATCACAGACTACCTCCACAATGTGGGAGTAGAGAGAATGGAACGGCCTGCCAAGAGTCCACACCTCAACCCAATTCAA
>CAKALU010046692.1:0-35141 GCA_916700995.1 Hozukius guyotensis
AGTGACGGGGCAGGTTGGGTAGATGTGGACTGGAGAGTTGCGGTCGGTGTTGCTACTGAGTATTCCTCCCTCTCTCCCAGCCCTTCTGTCACTTGGTCGGTGGATTGAGTAGAAACTGTAGAGGTGGCCTCAGCTTCACTGATGTACTGAGCTGAATTTGTAGTGGTCACATCAACAAGTGACGGGACAGGTTGGGTAGATGAGGACTGGAGAGTTGCGGTCGGTGTTGCTACTGAGTATTCCTCCCTCTCTCCCAGCCCTTCTGTCACTTGGTCGGTGGATTGAGTAGAAACTGTAGAGGTGGCCTCAGCTTCACTGATGTACTGAGCTGAATTTGTAGTGGTCACATCAACAAGTGACGGGGCAGGTTGGGTAGATGAGGACTGGAGAGTTGCGGTTGGTGTTGCTACTGAGTATTCCTCCCTCTCTCCCAGCCCTTCTGTCACTTGGTCGGTGGATTGAGTAGAAACTGTAGAGGTGGCCTCAGCTTCACTGATGGACTGAGCTGAATTTGTAGTGGCATCAACAAGTGACGGGGCAGGTTGGGTAGATGAGGACTGGAGCGTTGCGGTCGGTGTTGCTACTGAGTATTCCTCCATCTCCGTTGTTGTCTGTCCTGTTAGAGAACAGCATACCAGCAGCCCTGCAAATATAGCAAGCAAACTAAATAGGTAACTAACTTTAATGTAAGTTCAGCCATGGCTAATGAAAAACGCCTTACATTATTATTATATTTTTTAATGGATTTTACATTAAATTATTTAATCAAATTAAATGGATCTGAAGTACACCTCCTATGTACGTTTAACATGTTAAATACATATCAGCTGTATTCGAAATTTAATCTTAAAATACAACTAAAGTTATAAATATTTTTAAAATCTATGAGAATGCAAGTACAAATTTAGCATATTAAAGCTCGCTTGAATGTATTTCTTACATTACTTAAATACATACCATTTAGCCGTATTACATTTTGCAGCATATTATATTAATTATGTAAAAAAATACGTACACAAAAGTATAAAAATACATTTTATTTAAATTACATTTTAATAAAAAATCATTGTAAAAAAAGTACCTGAAATACTTAAATGAACTTAAAAACTTAGTTACTTAAAAAATACTTAAATGTATACCATTAAAGTGTTATTTGATTAAGTTAATTGTTAATGTGAACAAGTTAATTTTGAATATCTAATTCAAATTGAGTAGCAATAAAATATATTATGTAGTTTCTACTTTTAAGTATCTTGGAAATTGCATGCTTGAGTTTACTTAAAACAAATAAGGCAAACTTAAAAGAGATATTGCAGCATTACTTTAATGTAATGTTATAATACAAATATGTATTCAATTTTCGTAAAATTTGCATTCATCACATATTTTATATGCTTGTGTGATCTCTTTGTTGAACTTTTTACTTAGAAATACGCTTTAATTAAAGACCCACTGATAACCCTTAACCTTCTCCTAAATTACAAATTTACCCACAATATCAGTAACTCAATGTGTAGAATTGTGTTTGATTTATAACGTATGTAAGTACATTGACAAGTTATATGCAAGTTGTTAATTTATTTAAGTCAATTGTAAATCTCAAATCTCATAGCTCAGCCTTATTCTTATTCTTATTCTTTGTGACTCTGAGTTTCTGTTTTCCGTAAACGGCTCATATACCTGGAATCCCACCAACTGAAATTCTACTGAAGCTGTAGATTGACAGCCTGGTTTGTGAAGATAGACTGAAATACAGCTGTTTCATCCAGCCTTGGTGTTTTATCTTTTTTTTTATTATCATTATTTTGACATAAATGAAAACTCAATCATCAATGAGAGAAGTCACTTTTTTTTCTTGATTTAAAAATAAAATATTAACAAATAATCCTGAAACAATTCAGTTTGCATTGCAAACAACTGGAATAGTTTAATCTGTCCATCCATTATTGTTATTTAATTTACTTTTATTTTCTGTTTTTAACGAGTAGGGGTATAAGGCTTAGAATTAGATCATATATTTAAGGGTGTAAGCTTATGTTTTCAACATTTCATTTGGTTAATTAATATCATCTTGATCCTTAAATCCATAATAGTTCCTGTCACAATACAGCAGCAGATCACTGTTTAAGTGAACGACGACATTGATATTGATTGAATATAAATTGATAAAATCGACTTACCTAGTTGTAAAGAATTTTCTAAAAATCAGATTTTTTATGGCTCACAGTTTGATTCTCATTGTATTCTTGGTAACACTTTGTAATAACCATCATTTATAAATAGTAAATTAATAGTTAATCAGTTATTATATCAGTTATTATTATATGAATTATTAGTTATTTCTCTGTTAACATGCTATGAAATGATAATTAATAGTGTTTACTAATTATTAGTAATGCTATAATTTCGGTTATTTTATCATTAATTTGTGTAATATGAAATAATTAGTTTATAAATTATATATTGTGTCATAGCTGATAAGAGATGATCACAATTACATTCTGATTATATTAAATATTTATTATCAGTTTATTGTTGCACACATTATAACATTTTATACACTATATTAAGTATTTGTTAGTGATTACCAAATGATTTGTAAACTTTTAAGAAATCGTTTGTAAAACATCTATAAAAATTTCATAAATAGATGGACCAGAAATCAATTATTAACCAATAACAAAGTATTAACTATCTATCTAAATAATGTTTATAGATACATTACAAAGTATTTATTAACCATTTAACAAGGTATTATGATCACCAGTTGCAACTTTATAATAGCCATCGAAATAATATTCATATATGGTTTACAAACTAATTATTAACAATTAACAAAGTGTCACAAATATCGATCGATGTAATGTTTATAGATGTTTTACAAACAATTAAATGTCTTAATCATTAATATCATTAATAAAAAATAATAAAAATATATAATTTATATATATAATATATATATATATATATATTATATATATATAAATGTTGTAATGTGTGCAATAATAAACTGTTAAAATAACTTATAGTATTATTAATAATTAGTAAACATTATTAATTATCATATCATTGTTTGTTAACAGTAAAATAACTATTAACCAAGTTTAATTAACTATCAATTTACCATTTATAAATGATGTTACCGTATTCTCATACAATTTCCCCCTTTTTACTTTTTCTTAATTTAACTGATGCTTTCTTCGGGGTATACATAAATCTGGAATATTTCCACAAAGTACAAAAACTTTCTTAAACTGGCAGATTTCTGTCTTTTTACAGCCGATTTCAGGGCCGAGCACCAACTGAAACAACAAAGATGAACATTCAAGCGTGGGTGCGGTGCAGAGTTTACTTACATGCCAGCAGAGTTTGCGGACTGACCCTCATCACTGTCTATTTCCCCAAATTGTAGACTTATGTGCTGCATGCAGCTCTGTGCTCTGTGCTTCCTGTGGATAGCAGTAGTGTATCTGGCTGATTAGGTGACTGATTATAAGAGCCTAATCAATAAGAGGCAGGGAGGCATCTGATTGGTTCTTTACAAGCGGACCGCGAGGCAATGATTGGTCGACGTTTTTACAGGATTACAGCAGCTACAGATGACGGCTCTTTTCTGGTCGTTTTTCAGAGCTCATAAGTAATGGATCGCTGTTGGCGTGTAAAGACCATTTCAACCAATATAACAAACAGTGTATACTGGAGAACATCGTCAACCCTGCCTTTAAGGATGCATTCTTTTGTCAGGGAGCAGAAAGTTTAACTAAAAAGTGTAAAAGCTTACTTATACAATGTTGTTAGAGAACTTGAAGGTGGCCTTCACCCAGACGAAAGTTCAGAAAGGATCCCAGAAGTTTGCAGCTAGAACATTTTTATTGACAAACACACAACGTTGTGGTCCGATCTTTCTCAGAATTATTTTTCCAATACACCTGTCCCTCAAAAAAGTTTCCGTTCCTTTCAAAGTGTGCCAGCATTAGCCCCAGAGAGAATATATCTGCCTCCCAACGCTTGATCTGACAATGTCCCAAAAGTCACCTACACTGGCTAATGACATCGTTTAGTCTCACTGTCTTGTCAATCAATACAAATTTGGACATTATTTGCAGTTTGACTTTAAATGACTTAAGGTCTTTAGCTCCTCAGGAAGGTGATTCAAACAGTGCCGAGGCCTTGGTTTTAACAGCCCTGTCTCTATATTCTAGACATGACGAAGAATACTAGACTTTAGGCTTTACCAAAGGATCTGAAGTTGTGCTCATGGTGACTAAAACGTCTGAAATAAGGATCAGATCATGTGATTTCTTTATGTCTGTCGGATGGTCGACCCTCCTTCCTTCACATCTTTCGTTCGGCAGATTAGTTTGGGCTGTGTCTAACTATTTCTGTAACTGAAGAGATGCTTGGGTGGGACTTTTTTAAATGTGATCTACAGAATCAAACTGAAGTTTGGCCGAGACATAAAAAAAGGGAGAGACAACAGTCTGAACGCGGAGATAAGAAAACAGTTGATTTTAATTGGAATTTAAATGAACCATAGATTGCACCTAGATGTCTAAATTGTTTGTGGTGTCTGCGGTGAGCTGGTTAAGGCTTCAGACTTTGGTGCTGGAGGTTTGATCTTCAAGATTCACTCCTTTGTGTTTTTGAGTCGAATGCTCAGAGCCTTTAATTGTTCTTCTATTATATTTACTGATTCAATTATCCAGCTGTGGTTATTTTGTTAAAACATCTGTAGTTCATACTGTAAGCCAGAAGAGAGCAGCATTTTCATTTATAATGTGGCCTGTGAGTGAAGTCATAGGAGATTACAAACACCACCTGTATAGGTCTCTAGCCCCTAAAGAGTGAGTGCCTATGTTAGGAATATTATAGGAATGCCACTGATTAAAAATGTATACATAAATTCTGTTCCAGTACCTTTTAATATAGTGAAATTACACGCAGGGACACAGAAAATTGTACATCACTATTGGCCAATTATACAGAAACACTGTATTTAGATTTTTGTCTATGTTTATGGATGAGGCCTGCCAGCATCATAGAAAACACTTGAGGCAAACCGGTCTCCTAAGCATTACATTTATATACAACCAATCGGAAACAGCAAATTGAAAGAAACCCACATTTAAAATACATATCAGCTGTATTAGAAGTTTGATCTTAAAATATAACTAAAGTTAGAATGCAAGTACAAAATTTAGCATATTAAAGCTTGCTTGAATGCATTTTTGACATTACTTAGATACATACCATTTAGTTGTATTACATTTTGCAGCATATTACATTAAGCATGTAAAAAAATGCGTACACAAAAGTATAAAAATAAATTTTTATTTAAATGAAATTTTAATAACAAATCATTGTAAAGAAAGTACCTGAAATACTTAAATGAACTTAAAAACGTAGTTACTTAAAAAATACTTAAATGTATACCATTAAAGTGTTATTTGATTAAGTTAATTGTTAATCTGAACAAGTTAATTTTGAATATCTAATTCAAATTGAGTAGCAATAAAGTATGTTATGTAGTTGCTACTTTTAAGTATATTTTAAGTATCTTTGAAATTGCATGCTTGAGTTTACTTAAAACAAATAAAGCAAACTTAAAGGAGATATTGCAGCATTACTTTAATGTAATGTTATAATACAAATATGTATTCAATTCTCGTAACATTTGCATTTATCACATATTTGATGTGCTTGTGTGATCTCTTTGAAATGCACTTTAATTAAAGACCCACTGATAACCCTTAACCTTCTCCTAAATTACACATTTACCCACAATATCAGTAACTCAATGTGAAGAATTGTGTTTAATTTATAACGTATGTAAGTGCATTGACAAGTTATATGCAAGTTGTTAATTTATTTAAGCCAATTGTAAATCTCATAGCTCAGCCTTATTCTCTGACTGTTTCGTTTCATACAGTTTGTGACTCTGAGATGAGTTTCTGTTTCCCGTAAACGGCTCAAATACCTGGAATCCCAACAACTGAAATTAATGTGAAACTGTAGATTTACAGCCTGGTTTGTGAAGATAGACTGAAATACAGCTGTTTCATCCAGCCTTGGTGTTTTATCTTTTTTTTCTTATTATTATTTTGACATAAATGAAAACTCAATCATCAATGAGAGAAGTCACTTTTTTTTTCTTGATTTAAAAATAAAATATTAACAAATAATCCTGAAACAATTCAGTTTGGATTGCAAACAACTTGATTCACTTAATCTGTCCATCCATTATTGTTATTTAATTTACTTTTATTCTGTAAACCCACAGATTATGTTCTTATATCAACAAAATTAAAAATTAAAAATTTTCTCAGAAGTGTGATTAATGTAACATGTATTACCAAAACAACAATCTTTCCTTAGTCTGTTTCCCTAATTAGTGTTTTAGTAACCTAAACTAATGGTTTTTAAAGTCTGACACTGTGGCTCCCCATTCAGACCAAATCTAGACAGGGCTTTGTTTACTTTTTTGGCAAACTGGCACCATTAAAAGTATGCCGAATTATCTCTCAGCAGCTCCTGTTTGCAATGTACTCATGATGTACAGACAGCTATTACTGGATTATTCTGATACTGAATAAAACGTTAAAATGTGACAATTCTCAGGCAAGTTCAGGAGTTATACTGAGCTTCTTTTTTTCAATGATTTCAAAGCGGATCTATGGACGTGTATTTGACGTATGTCCTCACAATGAATCTAAAAATATGTGTATCATGTCTGTTTGTTATGGCTCTAATACCCCTTTCACACCGAGGGCTCAACCAGGGTTGAATCAGTGTTGATTTTTTGTTTGAAAGGGTTAACCTGCGTTGATTACAAGCCCCAAGGAAGAGCGCCAGGCTTTGAAGCAAATTTTCGTAGTGGCCAAACAGAGGAATTACAACTTCCGTGTCCATCATGTGATGCCATTGGGCCCAAAAATACTTTTTTCCCATAGACTTATATTAACAAAGAGACGTCTGTAACTCGGCAGATCATTTTTTTGAGTTAACTCGACTTCCCAGAACGAACAGAAGCGGGTTTAAAGGAAATGCTGCTGCACCTGCTCCATGGGCCCAATGGATGCGGAAGATTGCTGGATGATCCGGGTACTTTATCGCCATTTTGGCTTCATGCACCACTGAGCAACTCTCATAGGAATGAACGGGGCCCCGCCTCCAACGCCCTGTCCAGTTCTCCTTATACATCCATGGTTGATTTGGCTTTGCGACCCAGGGCGAGAGGTGGGTCGGACAAGGGGTCGACTTCAATGTGAGTGGCACACCACCAGGGTCGCTAACAACCGGGGCGGGACAAATTATGTCATTGGTTGCAAATGGGGGAGCACAGTCGTGACGCAGATGTCACTGGTCGCTGCTGTAGCCCTTAAACAAATGGTGCGATGGCAGCAGGAATGTTTTCAGCTACATTGGAGATAAACGACTGACAATTTGAAGAACATATGTGGCAAGACTTCGAGGTGCGGGAGCTCCTGGCCATCAGTGGTGAGGAAGAAATGAAGCAGTGGGTAGATGATCGGGACAGTGAGGGACAACGTAGTGTATGCGAACATAACAAGGCTGCTGAATGAGAGAGGCATCTGCCGTACACAGAAACCGGTCACAAACAAGTTGAAGGCACTGAAAAAGACCACAACAAAAACCAGAGTGGTGTTGGGCGAGTGGACTGGCAATGCAACAGTATTTTAACATTCCTCACACCGCGGGGATATCTGGAAAGATAATCTTTTGAACCATCAAAAAACTGGGGCTTTGCTGACGATTGTCGGGAGGGGGGGAATCGGGCCCAAAATTGGCTCGATTCTCATGGAGTGTGTACTCGGCATTAGTGTATATACACAGGAACAGGCATTGCACACACACACACGCACACACACACACACACACACACACACACACACACACACACACACACACAAAGAGAGAGAGAGAGAGAGAGAGAGAGGGACACCTCCATTCTGGACTTAATCTAGTGGTGGCTAAACTCCAGCCTCAATCAAACAGTCCATTTAAATTGCAGACCTTTCCCTACTCCAGGGATAATTACCCCCATTATTCCATTGATGAAGTGGCACCTGAAAAATCCCTTTAATGTTTTACCCTCTTTGTATTTTGCAGCAGCAACACACCTCCTGTGATGCATAAAGCTAAAAGTTCTTTAAAAAAAAGGTTGTAATGACTGTGTGGGCGCTGGTTCAACCTCCAGAAAGAAATAAATGTCCACCTGTGTCAAACAGAGGTAAAGGAACACTGAAGTCCACCCGCTGCTTCTCGGTGCTTTTAAAACATCAACGCAACAAAGGCCTCATCGTCTATTGAACCGTCTACGACTAATAATATAAAACACAGAGAGAAATATGAAGTCATTAGAGAAGTATAGGTCTTGTTATTCATTCATGCCAGCCCCTCCTTCACTGCCCTTGCCCATAGAGGTTTCAGTGGCACGGCAGCCGTCCTCATTTGTTTTGCAAACTAATTCAGGGCTATCAGCAGCCAGGCCGATTAATTAGGCAATCGGTCGGGAGCAGAGAGAGTTTGTCACAGCGAGGTCACCGCATGAGTTGTCCATTATTCCCATCTCCCACTGAGGTGTGTTTAAACCTCTTACTGTTACTGCCGTTATCAGCGACAACAATATTAACCCACAGCAGAAATGTCTTAACATTACCGGGCATTTAAGGATTGAAGTGCAGGTGTTATTCAGAAATTCAGGCATTTTTGTTAAAAAAGTTAGTTAAAAAAATAATCATTTTTGACTTGTCGGTTCGTAAACAAATTGTTTCAGGAATAAAACAAATATTCATTGCATCCTCTCGTGTGCATGCAGAGCAAAAGACAAACATAAATAGTTAATGTAACATGCAGATAGGCATCCTGTTTTAAGACATTAGAGACCGGTTAGGTAGGGTTTAGGCCAGAGGTTTTCAAAGTGTGACACAGGAGAGTTGCTGCTAGCATGGCTTAAAAGATTTACATTTAAGCTTAAAAACCATTGTCATTGAACATCTTGCAAATTTGTGGTTTTGCAAAATCCTCCAATGTCAACATTCTCTTCTGGGAATAGGGCTCTGTTAGGCTTCTAGCCCTTCCTTATTTCAGAAGAAGAGACAGTGCTTTATCCAAAAACCTGTTGATATCCAAGTCTTTCATAATGTTTAAAAGTTTTGCATCTCTGCAAATTGGCGGCTAGTTGGTTTGTGTACAACGTAGGGCTGTTAAAGTTAACTCGATAAAAACGCAAATTCGTTTTAATGCCACTAATTTCTTTAACGCATTAATCCAACTTGCAATGTTTAGGTTGTAGAAAACCTAAGGAATCTATTGGTGAAAAACCATGTCATACTCCTTCGAAGGAGGCTAAATAACGCTCCAAACTTAGGCTAAATTTTGGTGAGGAAAAACTGGCATGGCCATTTTCAAAGTGGTCCCTTGACCTCTGACCTCGAGATATGTGAATGAAAATGGGTTCTCTGGGTACCCACGAGTCTCCCCTTTACAGACATGCCCACTTTATGATAACCACATGCAGTTTGGGGCAAGTCATAGTCAAGTCAGCACACTGACACACTGACAGCTGTTGTTGCCTGTTGGGCTGCAG
Source organism: Hozukius guyotensis (assembly GCA_916700995.1). Lineage (NCBI taxonomy): Eukaryota > Metazoa > Chordata > Actinopteri > Perciformes > Sebastidae > Hozukius > Hozukius guyotensis. Next base: position 9,611 of record CAKALU010046692.1, read on the forward strand.
TTTTCCATGTTATGATTTGAGCATATTTTTTTAGACTAACTGCAGTACCTGTGAGGGTTTCTGGACACTATTTATCATTGTTTTATGTTGTTAATTGATTTCCAATAATAAATATATCATACATTTGCACAAAGCAAACATATTTGCCCACTCCCATGTTGATAAGAGTTTTAAATATTTGACAAATCTCCCTTTAAGGTACATTTTTAACAGATTAAAAAATGATGTGATTAACTATGGACAATCATGCGATTAATCGTTCCAAACAACAATTACCAATCCCACATCAAACACTAAAATAGTTGTAATTAAAATGGAAAGTGGGTAAAAAAAAACCCTCCTGAAATCAGAACCATCCTGACATTTGTGCATGTGTGTTAATGTATGTGTGTGTGTGTGTGCCTCACTGCATCACTAGGGGACTCAGCCACAGCCAAGTCATGTTGTGAAATATTAATCTGCAATATGTAATTCTGTGGTCTCCTGAATATATGCATTGGGTATTTTCGGTTATTAGTCATTCAGGTTATGCACACAAACATTTCCTCCCCTGTAAACACTTTTCTCCTCTTGAATTCGCTTGATTTAGAATTTTCTTGAAACCAACTTTAACGAAGCATCATATGTTAACGACAGGAATCAAATCAAGAAGTTCATATAAAGTTCATATCAAATGATAAAACAAGATCAAATAAACTAAATTTGCAGTTCATATGAGCATTGAATTAAATGACAAAAGGTCGCACAGTTGTGTGTGTCACTGTAAGTGATTAGACACATCACACGGCTGCTCCCCGATGCAGCAGTCCCAGCTCTGAACATCTTAAAGTATTGTTGCTCTTTACAGCGTACAGACGAGTCGGCTCATCCCCCTTATGCTCGCTGTTCCGGTCCTGGCAATCGCCTAAACTTAATGAGCCGGTGACCTTTCACAGCATCATTTTGCGCAGACAGTCTACTGCTAAGTCATAATCCACACAGCCTTACCAGATTGTATGATTTGCATTTATATTGACGGGGGAGGAATGTGTTGATTGATGCAGCGGTGGTTGCAGCGGCTGCAGCCTGGACACGGTCAGATAAAATGACATATTGGATCATCTGGGCGCCTTTTGGTCTCCCACAAGCCAAGCTGAAACCAGACAACTTTTTTTTTTTCTTTCTGTTTCACATATTGTTCTGATGAAGTCTCAAAGGTCGTCGTGAAGATTGGGGTCGATGGCGATGATCAATCAATAGCTGCTGGGGGAAGAAACCAATAGGAGAGAGTGTAGGGACATTATTGAAGAGTTTTTGCTCTTTCTAACAAAGAGGTTTTGATCAGTGACACAGCAATAATACAGAGTATTCTTAAAGCAGTGACAGCTAATATTTATATAATAACAATGGCAATGTGAAATGGAGGTCGACCGATAGTGGATTTTTAAATAAAAATATAATAACGATAGTTTGGAGCAGGAAAAAGCCGATATTTTGTCTTTGTCGGAGAATATCCTGAAGTGTGATTTGGTGGATTACATCATTGGAAAGTTTTCTATTTATTAGCAATGGGCGATGCGATGTTCTGTGGCTTATAGTAGGACTTTTATTGCGCGTCTCGTACATTGTTAAATAAGGATGCACGGATCTGACTTTTTTTAGTCCCAATACCGATGAGGATACCTGGGCTTTGGGTATCGGCCGATAATGAGTACCGATGTGTGGAAGTGACTGGGATCATTCTATTATGTGCAAGGCTTGACTTTAACATCGCTTTCCTAACTTTGTAAAACAAAATGTGACCAATAAATACATAGATATACATTTATTTAATTGTTCTTTATTATTAAAATAATAGATCGTACGCCAGTAACTTGGTAAAAAATCTTCTCAGCAACAAATTGGTCAAAACTTAAACAGGAATTCAAATTACAGTATCCAATTTATATAGTATATAATCATCAACAAATTGAATTGAAAAGGCTTACAGTACAGAGCCAACATTTCCAAACTACAATTGTGCAGGTCAAATATTAATACTAAAGTAAATATTGTTAGCTCATTTTCTGTCATTGACTCTATTTGCAATGTAATTTGACGCACAGCAATAATGCCAAACCTTTACTGTTTCCAGCTTCTCCAATTAGATGATTTTATGATTTTCTCTGTTTTATATCATTTTAAACTGAATGTCTTTGGGTTTTGGACTGCTGGTCCTACAATACAAACTTTTTTAAGTGATATCTGGCTCTGGGACCCTGTGATGGACATTTTCCACTTTTTTCTGACATTTTATAACTAAAAGATTATTTAGAAAAATATTTTTTAGAATAATCAATAATGAAATTAAAGCTGCAGCCCTGTAGGAGCGTACCAAGCATACAGATCAAAATCAAAATGTATATATTGTAAATGCTTGTCGCCAACGTACTGCCCTTGAATTTAATTTAAAGTGTACATAGTTTTGTTTTGCGCTGCATGTCCACTCATTTGACCTCCATTATGCTAATGACAATCCTATTTTATCTGTATGAAATTATATATGAATATCATTATCTTTATCAGAGATGTCTGATATTTAATTAAGGTCCCACGTTGTCATATCAATCCAACTCAATTACCTATAACGGGTTACTTTTAATTGATTGACTGAATGAGTTTTTTCTCCCCAGGACTTCAACACTGTATAAACAAATCCCGACGCTTACACACACACACACACACACACACACACACACACACCTCAGTGTTATTTTTACTTTCCCTTTTAATTACTCTCACAGTGTTCTCACTAATGACTTTTAACTTTCTTGAATGACTTCCTGGAAGTTTGATTCCTTTTGACAGACAGACAGGTCTATATGTGTTAGAAGTTTGTCTATGAACACATTTAGGGTGCTTCTTTCACACCTAACCCTGTTTGGTTCGGTTAAAACAAACTCAGATCCGTTTGCCCGGTTAGTACGGTTCGTTTGGGCTGGTGTGAAAGCCGTGAGTCGAACCCTGGTGCTGACCAAACAACCGAACCAAGACCGCAGCATGTTCGCACTAGGCGTATAAATGCCACGATAATGCGCAAGGTGTTAAGCCTGCAATGAGTACGCCTTTCTTGATTTCCATGTGTCATTTGTACGCCATTTATCCTGGACTGACTGCATTGTAAACCCATCCGCGTATATACTGTATGCTACAGTAAGAGTTGCTAAATCTGTCTTTATCTTGGATCGACAACGTTTAGTTTAAAGGTTTCTAAGGACTTTCCAGTGGCGGCGAGTCGTGCCGGACGTCCCTAATTTGAATAAAGTAGACCTCAACTTTATGCGAATGAGGAGTGGCCAATGTGACACCCCGTCTCTTGAATCGCACTACCATGCTACCAGAATGCATTGCACGGCTACTTATATAGACAGTGAATGGGAAGCGTGGAGGGGACGGAGGCTGTGGACATGAACCATTAGAACGGAAGGAGTGGATCTGCTCTGCGCTGTCTTTGTCAAGGTTGAAAGGAGTGATAAAGTTTGCCGTCCTGGTTCGGACTACGAAGTCTATGTGTTGTTGTTTCATAAATATAGGCACAACTCAACCCGGTGCCATTATTCATGGTGCTAAAGATCAGAAAATCAACCTCTTTCCGGAAAGAATTACGTCGCTTTTTTCGCTGTGTTATATTCGCGTCGTGTGTGAAAGTATTCATGACAAAAACAACAGTTCTAAAAAATATACTGACATAAAATTCTGTTAGAATTTGATTCTCCTGATGATGCAGGACACCAAATGTTGTCCCCATGTTTACTAAATCTTGGTTCGTTTGTAAAAAGTCAGTGTGAACAGGAACCGGACCAGAACTAAAATGCAACAGTATCATTTGTCCCCTCGGTCCGGACCAAATGAACCGGACTACAGGTGTGAAAGCACCCATAGGGAAGGTTTCAGATGATTGCTCCAGTAGGTTTTTTCCATATGGAACTTAGTAGATAGGTCATGTGAGCTTCTGTATAATGTGAAAACCTGCTAACCCGTGTCAGGGCCGAGCAGACCAGCAGATGGTCGCAGTGGCTGATACAGTCTGTTTCCCACTGCAGGAATGACTGGAAGGCAAAAAAGGAGCAGGGGTCTGTGGATGACAGGAAGTGTGGCATTTTGAGATTATGAAGAGGTCAGGCTTTCCTCCAGTGAAGAACATATTTCATGGCAGGTAAATCACTCTTTTTTTTTTCTTTAGAATCATGCACCATTTGCCTGCACAACTTGAACAATTTCAGACCTTGAAAATGCCACAGACAGAAGTGGCTATTTTCTCTACTTTCTTATGCCTTCACATGGACTTGAGCACTTTGGGAGGATTCTGCGTCACCGTATGCCACGGTGCTTTAGTTCACAAAGATACAGAATATAAAGAAGAAATTTATAACTTTTTTTGAACTCCACAAGATGGTAGATGAATGAAATTATATTAAAAGCTACCAAAAAAGACGGCAGATCATCTTAACGTTCAAATCAAACCTAGTTTCTGACACCGTTTATAGTTAGCATCTTTTCAGCAATAGCCATTCAATGTATTCTGGAAGTACCTCTATATAGGTCGCCATTAATGCAACGCTTTTTTACTTTTTTAACATTTAACTGAAACCGCAATCTTTCCCAAATCTTAACCAAAAGTACAACAAATTCCATTCGGTACAAAAATAACTTCTGCCTCCTGAGCCATTCTTCAATTCACCTCCAGTGCCAGATATCCACACTAAAATCCCTCATTTATGTAGAATAACTACCAGTAATGCAATAGTGGCTACTCATATTTTGCATTAGCCCTGTTGATTTTATTATTTGGGATGTAGTGGAGGGTTATTCCAAGAGGTTAGGTGGTGTAAAAATGCAGTTTTTCTCTGGGGGAAAACTCCTACCTACCAACCCACAAACTGTAAAGTAAGACAACACAGTCAGTTTTTTGCGAGCTGCCTCGATCAGAAAACATTTGATTCAACAAGCCATTCAGATTTGTCTCCCCTTCCTATGTCACATGCAGGCTCATTAGAATATACAGATCACAGCTTGATAACTACCCTTGCAACGGTGCAAGCCAATCAGAGCAGACTAGGCTTTTTTGTCTTAAAGAGACAGGCGCAAAAACGGAGCGTTTCAGACAGAGGGTGAATACACGTATATACAGACAGTGTGAGAAAAATAATGTGTTTTTATAACATTAAAGCATGTAAACATGTTCTAGCAGAAACCCAAAATACAAGTAGGAACCTGGAAAAGAGCGTAATATGTCCCCTTTAAAACATACCCAGGCGCCTGTGAGCGGCTGTTTGTACAAAGCCGAAAGTTACATGAAAAATGTACAACCTCCGTAGCTGAGATTAGTAGATATGAGAGGGTGGTATACCATTACTTGCTGACGGAGAGAACAACAATAACAAACTGTCCTCTGTCTTCGCGTCCTCTGGCCTCGCCTGAGTCATAAAACATGAAAGTGGATGCACAGTCTGTATCCAGATCAAAGCGCTAAACAAATGGAGATATGCACTTCATCTTACAGAACCAAAGTGATTCCCATGTCCTTTGAACATGTCCGTAAGAAACTCTGTTTTAGTTACCTGCGTCATGTCACTTGTTGTGATCATTATAGACACAATACACTTGTGTTGCGCTTATTGGTTGACCCTTATACATGTCTGAGAAATAAAAGCAACACAATCAATCTTACAACAGTTCAAATATTGTTGACATAGACAGAAGTGATCGATCAATAGACAGTACATATGAATTCATACAGCATGTGCTTTGTGATAAAACGCCACCAAAGCAAAATTATGTTTTAGAGGTTTTTTACTGACCTCAATTTCTGTCTGTTTTATGTGCTGGAATCCAGAGTCACATTTGATTTTCTGACCTTTGTCATGAAACACATAATGAGTGTTTAGCGCCCCGGGATATTGGTCCTTTTATGCTATTCAGTAACAGCCAGTCGTTTTTACATTTTAAATTTTGTACTCTGGGGTGACTTTTAGTCACAAAGACAAAACGTGCCCACAAGAGTAGATTTGCCTAAAATGATCTTAATATGCTGGTCAACTCAATTTAGAGAAAAGACTGACAAGAAAGTTAACAAATTGTTGGAAAATGGACTCAAATCAAATAAGATGTCATTATAGTTTTTTTGAATAGGAACTGGTTTTGGTATGGCCTGTTATATACACACATAGGGAACTATTTAAACCATCTATATCTCATAGTCTAAAGTACATGGTGCAAGTGCATTTAAGTCCAGCTCCACTTTTGCTATTTAAACGGTGCATAATCTGGGCGCAAAGTAAGGCGCAAGGGACAAAGGGGTTGTATTTCATCTCTTAATTAATCATAGGTGTGTTTTGGGCGTAACAGGAATTAAACCAATCAGAGTGTCATCTCCCATTCCCTTTAAAAGCCAGGTGCGCCTGCACCGGGCACATTGCTATTTAAAAGACAGATTCTGCAAATTGGAAAAGCGAGATGGATCTGCTTGTGTGTGAAGTGAAAGTGCGCGAGCTGATGTATGTGGTGCTGGGCGGTGGACCCTCAGCCTCCGCCGTCTCCCAATCCTCTGTCCCATCAACAACTCCATTGGACTGCGTAAGAGCAAAACGCTCTGATACTTACTTACTTATTTTAAGCCCAACCATAACCCTTACCCTAACTAAGTGTTTTCATGCCTGAACCTAAGTTAGTGTTGTTTTTTTCGCGAAAAGGCTAAAATACTGTACGTACTCATGACACACAGAATGTCTGTGTAATGTCGTGGTATTTATACGCCTTCCTGTGAGACCGGGTTGGGTATGTAGATGTAGATGTAGATGGCTGTGGGTTGTGAAAGGGATAGTGTGGATAGGATGTGTTGTAGCAGCCCGGCCTGTTAATTACTGCCATAAACTCAGCAGCTCGTGTACAAGGTCTCTTGCTCTCTCTCTGACTGCTCCTTCTGCAGTTTAAAGAGAATGCCTGGTGCCAGTATTAGAGGACCTGCCTCTCACCGAAGGCCAAGTACAAGTCGTTAAGCTTCTTCTCCAGTCTGAGTTGACCTAATACTTTGTATAAACATGGTTGTGCATGCTAAGTATATCAAATCTGTTGTCCAAAGTTTAAGACAAGAGAAGTGAACTAATACAAGAGACGAACTACAATAAGAACTTTGCTATATATTACCCTTGTTGCTAACCTATCTTACTTAAAGCTATACTTTGCAGGATTTTCTTAAAAAACAATGTAAAGACTGATATAAAAATTGTCCGTCTCAATCGTCACTATGACCCGCTAGAAGTGTGTGGTGGTGTCTGTATTTGCAGAGACCCTGCTATGGTGTTTAATTAGTATCAAAACTCGCGCGTGCACAGAACAGTATCCGCGAGCGAAAGGGTATTCCTTTCTAACCCCCTTTAATGCATCTAAACATGTGATTTAATTTTATATATGAATAATATTTTATACTCAATTTCTTCCCAGATACAACATTGTGATATTTGGAGGAGTGGATGGTCACGTGTTCTGTGCTCTATGATTGGACAACGGTGTAACGTGTTCATGAATTATTCATGTTCTGCCTTCGCCGTCAGAGACAGAAATGTCTAATAGCATAAAATGATGAAATGATGATATTTTGGACAGACATGGATGTAAACTACAACTTGACTGGCCGGCGTGAGGCGGTAATTCTAGTTGATACATTTCTTTGCAAATTTTACTATTATTTCATTCATGCAAAGTATTTTTATTGCTTCTTGAGTTCAGACAACATTGAAAAGTTTGTCTTCTTTTGTTAAAAGTAGAGGCTTTTGTAGATAAACATGTTCATATTTCTCAAAGTGGAGTATTGTAGAATGGCCCAGAGAGAATGAAGCTCTGGGGGACAAGCAGAGGCTTTCCACACAGCCCTCGCAGGTTTATAGTCCAAGGCCAAAATGAGCCACAGGCTTTTTTTCTCCACCACAGGCAGAGCCCCATGATCAGCAGCTGGGCTCTGATTTAAAACTGGGAGAAAATAGCTCACACGGATGTAGGAACAGGGTGGGAGATGGAATCTGAGTTTACACAGGCTGCAGCATTGAAGTGGTGGAGGCCATCCATCCATCCAAACTACACCCATATTGTCCTCCAAACCTCCAAACTGGCCACCTGTGTGCTCCGTATTCTGTGTTCATTCGTACTTTGTTTCTGAATGTAAGACTATACACAGAATGCACATGCTTTTTTAAAAGCATACGATGTGTTTATACAAAGACATCCAATTTTCCAACAAAAATCCCCCCACTTTAAAAAGTAGTAAGGCTATAATTCAGCACACACTATGAGAACACATCATACCAGCTTCATATGACAACATCAGATAATATTAGGATGGCCTTGGTCATCAGCGAGTGTGATTGCTTGCAGCACGCTCATCTGGGTTGGACCTTCTGCGTTTTGACAGCTCCATGATGCCAAAGAGCTTTCTGGGCGACATGCTGCGAGTCAAAAAGCGCCACACAGCCACTACCATCAACAATCATGAAAATAAAGCCCCGGAAAACAGTGGCACTCAAAATAGATGGTAGTTGTTTGCTTGCTTGAATTATTTCGAGCAAACTTCTGCACACATGGGGCTGTTTTTTATGGTTTGAGCCCGTTAGTTTAAGTGAAGGTAAATCTTAACTTGCTACACCATACAATACTATTTTAGACAACAGTGTGTTTCCAACTTTGAGGGAAGTCTTTTTATATTAACAATGGATCAAATGGCTACCTGTAATGTGAAAGGATTTTAATGGTCCCTGCGGATATTAAGTCTTTGACAGCTGTACGGCCAATAAAAGTAAATCAACCGAAGCACAATCTATCTAGTTTTATCTCCTAGTGAAGATGCACACCCTTCTGAGTTACTATCCATAGTGTCACCAGAAGCTCTCCCCTTCACAGACATGCCCACTTTATGATAATCACATGCCGTTTTTGGCAAAAAACATGCATTTTTTGCATGCAGTATAAATGTATTGTTTAGCCTATTCTAAAAATGCTTTCTGCATACAGGGGTCCCTAAACAGTCTTGGAAAATAAATAAATTGGGTATCACTGTAAAGCTGAGACTCTTGTGGATCCAATGAGCCCAATTGTATTCATATGTGATGGTGTTAGTCATTAGACCATTATTTAAAATTTGACATCACTGTATAGAATGACCTGTGGTGACCTCTAGGATAATCACAGCCTCATGAAACTTTACAGTCACAAACTAGAGACCTAGGGCATTCAGCGGATGGGTGGCTTTCCTAGGTAGATGGACAATAAGGGGGTTTCTGAGCAGTTTCCAGAACAGAAGTGCTCGCCATCCAATCGCCGAAAAATGCAATTCTTGCAGAAATGTCAAAAGGTTTTGATATCAAATCACAGCATGGCTTTTTCTATGGTGTTCCTCAAGGTCTTGGTGTCTTAATGTGGTATTTTAGAGGGATTATTGATAATTTTTTATTAATTATCGAGTGGTAAAAAATGATTAAATTTAGCACCAAATCTGTGTAACAAATGGTATCAACCCAGAAATAGCTGCAACAACTTACGAGACAAAAGTGAGCATGGGAATGGCCATCATATACATCATTATGTTCTAAACCCTTATACACTCTCAACATTTATTTTAATTAATGAATTCATGTTTCTCTCTGATCTATGACAACTTGACACACAGTGCTGGGCTGCGATAATAAAAACTAATTAATCTTCAGGTTCTCAGCTTTCAGATGATGTACACCACTTCTTTGTGACATCTACTGTTGACCTGCTATCTCCCCCTAAAGTACCCCCTTAAAAAAGACAAAAACAGTCTATTGTGGGTCTCAGAGGGTTAAAGTAGATTATTTTCTCTGTTGCACGATTAATAATTTATTTGTTTCAGAAAATACTGGGAGAAACACTTCATAAGTTCTCAGAGCCCAACGTCACAGATTACTTCTGTGCTGATTGGCTAATAGATTAATCGACCGATGGTTTCCGCTCTAAGTATTTGAAACTGTATTTATTACTGGGAGAGGGGGGTAATAAAATAGTGTTGTGGTTGGCATTAAAATCAGTGACTAGTGAAATATTTAAGTCACCCAGCTTCCCCTGGAGAAATAAATCCTGTCCAGTAAGGGCTTTTGAAACAGAAATAGGGTGCACATTTCTAAATCGCAAAAGTTTCCCAGGTAATTTCCAGGTAATTGTCACCTGCACCAGAAGAACTATGTTTACTGTGTCGATGGAGTCGCTCTAAATCCCTCTAAATAGCAGCCTCAGCGAAACACCCACAATGTAAATGTGTGGTATCTCTTTTCCCAACAGGCCTCGTTTTGCATTCACATTTTATCCCACATGACATTAGATTGAATCTCTTGATGGAGGACGATCGGCCGTGTCGTGTTTACAGTTTCCCGAACGAGTTCTTGACTTACGCAAACACTCTCACGTCCTCGCCTTCTCTCTTCACTCCCCTCGCTCTTGCAAACACACAACATGAATACAAAACGGCCGAGATCCTCAGACAACACACCCAGACGGGCACTATAGCCGAGATGGCTGTCATTACAGTGCATCTTCTAAGTATTCCAACTCAATCAGAGGTGATACAAAAAGGCCTTATCAGAGCTGACGAGCTGCCCTCTCGAGTCCCCTTCTTCCTTCTTCTGCTGATTGCAGCTATCAGCGTGGGGGCGAGATGCCGCTTGATAACTCTCCTCTCTCAAATGAGCCCATCTTCCCCCTGTTATGCTGGGAGAGGTGATGTCCCCGGTAGGTGTCATAGGAAAACGTCAAGTGGTGTGCACACACGTAGGGGCTGAATGTTGAACGTATAGTGCACTTTATGGTCGAATGTCATACACCATCGATTCGTGTTTTTATCATCCCCTTTCAAATGACTGTTTTGATGTACAGGTATGTTATTCATACCTGTACATTTATTGTATTTTGTGGTTAAAAAGCAATAATTTTGAAGGAAATAGGCTCATCATTAATGTGTCCTTAAGCAACAAACACAACCTTTGATGCCAGATTGCTTTGTTGCTGTTTCTCAGTGGCTAAAAAGAGAAGCTAAGTCTTCTGTAGTTTTGTGAAATGACCATAGACTGTAAATGAGAAGTGGACGTAGTCACCGTGAAGTCACCCATTGGTTTGTGGACTACGGTTTTGAAGCCCTCGAGTCCAGCGTTTTGGCCGTCGCCATCTTGATTTTTTGCCGGCAGATACATAGAAACCTTTATCGATGTATCTCTACTTATAGATCTCTTCTACCAATAACCACTTTATAATTCCCCGTCACCAGCTGCTTATTCACTTTTCAAAAGTATAGTCGCTCTAAAAAGAATGCACAATTTATATTTTTTTGAACACGTCAGAGCATATCGTCATATATATGTAATTGTGTTCTAAAAAACAAAAAACAATTTGCATGTTCTAAATATACATAAACAGATGTGTATGGGACATAACTACTGTGCACATGTTTGTTGCTGTGTACATTTCTTTGTCACTTCAGATTAAGACATCTTGCATGTGATCAAGTGGCAGACGCTGTCATCGGTGATGGCAGATAATTAGCAGCCAGTGTAACGCCTCAGTGGGCATAACAAAGCACGGCGATTTTATAACCTGAGGGTAATGAGAATTATCATCATCATGTTGAGCAGGCAGCAGTTTAGACAGCTCGTTTAAAAACCAATCATCCCTCAGAGGAGCTTCGTTGATGTGAGCTGGTGGACGAACACTGGAAAATTATCAGAGTGTGTCATCTCGTCGGAGGTGGACAGACGCCGTTCACACTTGCATCACCCTGGGGTTCACACACACACGACTCATTCACAGCCTGACGCTCACACGAAATAATCACACAGGCTTTTCCTCAGCTGAGGGGGTCCCAGGCAAATATACTCCTACAGTCCTGACCAGAAGGTGGAAAGACACAGCGGCAGCTGGTGGCTCTACATCTTTGTCCGTACTTCTCCATCTCTTCCTGATTAAATTTTCTCTTTTTCACAGATTCTTAAAAAAGGAAGAAACTCAGTCTTTTATTATTTTTTTTCAGATTAAGAGCTCAAATAAAAGACAACTTTTTTGAAAGTTCAGTAAGGAAGATGTCTTCTCTCAGTTTTACTATCTCTTCTCACTCTGATTCACAAATTTAATAAGTCTCCATATCTGACCAAACAACTTGTGTTCAGTCGGTGGCTGGATGCTGCTCTTTAAATACCTTTGTGGAGCTTTTATTTTGTCTTTCATGCCAAGTGTTACACAAGGGGGACTCATTTTAACCGTTGCGTACACACAAAACAAGGCCTGAAAGAGGCGTAAGGCCCTTCCCACGTGAAAGTTGTGACTGAATTAAAGCCAGATTCAAAAAATTAAAAGAACTGTATGTAAGTTTTTACACGTATAAACGTTTTTTAATCGTTTTTATTGCCATTGCTTGAAACCCCTCTGGGTTTCCTCTATCAGCCTGTAGACTGCTTTTAATGCAAAGAATCCGGGCCGTTTTTCCGGGAAAATCCAACAGATGTGACATCATGCACGCTCGTAAGTGCCTTTATTTTCAGCTCCTCTACAGGGCTAACAGTGTGGAATGATAGCTAACGTTCAGTTAGAAATGGAGTCCGCTGACACCAACAAACGACCAGCCCCCACCACAACTCAGACTCCAACACAAACTCCACAAAAGCACAAAAAACAAAGTAATATCTAATGAAGCCTGGGAGTGAGACCAGGCTGAAACAGGACACCTAAAAGATCACTTTATTGAGCTATCATGTAAACACCTTTGTGAGAATCCTCATTCACACAAAACCACAGTCACTGTGTCTACATCTTCACTGCTACTGCTAGAAAACCCATCATTCGACCCTTCTTAATGAGATGTCAAATGTTCCTTTTGCACACTGGTAATTGATCCAATTTGTCCCTTCTTCCTCTAATTGACCACATTAATCTCAGAGTGAGTCTAAATCAATGAAAACTTAAAACTTCAAAAAAACGAGCTTTTCACTGCAGCTTCAATGCAGACCGGTGAGATGGAGCAAGAGAGAACAATGATTCTTCGACTTTCAAAAAAGCAGCCTCACACTCCGGGCAACATCACTCATACACAGCAATGCCAGGCCAGCGCTCCTCCCCCATGGTATAGCACATTAGGCACACACGCACAGACACACACACACGGAGGGCCGGTGGTTAGGCGGTGGCGGCGGGTCTGGGCCCGGGGCGCCGTTTGTCCGACGAACCTCTGCTGGATCCAGTCCTACATGGCAGCCACTGAGTCTGTTCTCTCCAATTTCATCAGTGTCTGGATTGACTCAGCCACCACACGGGACAAGAAAGTCACTGCAGACCCCCCTCACTCTATCTGAACAACTTTTTTGAACCCTTCCCCTCTGTCACTCCAAATCATGAATATATATGTATATATATATTAGGGCTGTCGATTAAAATATATAATTGTGATTAATCGCCAAATTAATCACATTTCTAGATCTGTTCGTAATGTACCTTTAAAGGGAGATTTGTCAAGTATTTAATACTCTTATCAACATGGGAGTGGGCAAATATGATGCTTTATGCAAATGTTTGAATATATTTTTTATTAGAAATCAATTAACAACACAAAACAATGACAAATAGTGTCCAGAAACCCTCATAGGTACTGCATTTAGCATCAAAAAATATGCTCAAATCATAACATGGCAAACTCAAGCCCAACAGGCAACAACAGCTGTCAGTGTGTCAGTGTGCTGACTTGAGTATGACTTGCCCCCAAACTCCATGTGATTATCATAAAGTGGGCATGTCTGTAAAGGGGAGACTCGTGGGTACCCATAGAACCCATTTTCATTCACATATCTTGAGGTCAGAGGTCAAGGAACCCCTTTGAAAATGACCATGACAGTTTTTCCTTGCCAAAATTTTGCGTAAAGTTTGGAGCATTATTTACCCTCCTTCACGACAAGCTAGTATGACATGGTTGGTACCAATGGATTCCTTGGTTTTATAGTTTCATACGATGCCAGTTGCTTCCCTCTAGCTTCAAAACTTAACCTAACAAAAATCATAAAACATGAAAACATCTTGAAATCATTAACCTGACCAACCTTACACCAATGTTAATTAACTTAACAAATTCTGCAAAGAAGGCAATGAGTACCAGCCAATCAGAGGCAGAGTAGGGCGGGTCTTCGCAGAATGGGAAAAAAATCAATCAAACTACCGTTAATAACTGGCTGTGCAACTGCCAATGGCTGGGGAAGAGTTAATTTGGCATGCGGATGAGATCACTTCACTTAAGCTACCGCGTGCCAATTGTGGCATGCGTGACTGACTGCTCCAGCATGACTTACAATGCAGGTTGTACTGTATATACATATCCCTGTACATTATTAAATATAGCTGCACGTGTGGCCATATCTATAATTTATTGTACAATCCATACACTATTCACTCTAACCTATTCTGTCATGCACTCTCCTCACTATTCAACACCAGCACCCTGTAGATAGACTGTATAACCACTTGATCCTTATATACTGTATACAGCTGCATGTTTTTATCTATTTGCATTATAATACCTGTATGTTTATTTTTCAGTGCTGTCAGTACATAATGTGGCTCAGAGCCCTCTAATTCTGAAGATTTCAATGTTTATGGATTTTTAGAGCTAGCTCCTCATCCTCAGACCAAACATCTCCACTATATTCCCTCGTACCGTCTACTTACACAAGTGTTGTTGAGGCCGTGTTTTCAAGCCTCTAGTGACTAAATGATCTTAAATGAATGCACTTAACATGTACTGTGCTACATTTTCCCGCTCGGCCCCCGTGTTTGTCAGAGATGTTCCATCCTGACCATTTTAAACCACATGACCCAAATTTCACTAAATGTTTCCACATGTTTACGTGACAGAGTCGCACCATTCACCGTAACCATGGCGACTAAAAGCATATGACTTTTTCTCTCTGTCAGAGCATTTACATGCCTACTCCTCACGGGACAAAGAGCATATTTTGGAGATTTAACAAGGCTGTCTGGATGGAAACCACATTATTAATCAGCAGGTTGTACGACACGCTGTTTCGCCCAATCACTGGGTACAAGACCTTTTTTATAGTTTACATAGAGACACGGGGAGCCCTGACCTCATACTGTAAGATAAACACAGTAAATGTTTTACATCCTCATCTTAGTTTACGTTACTCAACTGTTCAGATACATAGACTGTATTTATAAGTGGACGTAGTCACCGTGATGTCACCCATTGGTTTGTGGACCGCCGTTTTGAAGCCTCAAGTTCGGCATTTTGGCTTTCACCATCTTGGTATTTGGCCGTCGCCATGTCGGCTTTTTGCAACCAGAAGTGACACGAGAGGGTGGAGCTAAGTACAACCAATCTCTGAATAAGACGTTTTATGCGACCAAAAAGGTTATAATTAACTTTCAAGAACTGAAAACAAATTGTGAAATCGCTAGTTTCAAGTCTTCTTCAATATAGCATAATGTTCATTTTCGTAAATTATGGTCCCATTTAGAGTCACCATTTAGCAAGGGATGCTTTAGGGCATTTTGGTCGCCTAAGAATTTCTTATTCAGCGTTATTAGCTCCACCCTCTCATTTCACTTCTGGTTGCAAAAACCAAAATGGTGACGGACAAAATGCCGAACTCGAGGCTTCAAAACGTCTGTCCACAAACCAGTGGGTGACGTCACGGTGACTACGTCCACTTCTTATATACAATCTATGAGTTTGACTCTTACTAGGGGCTGAAAATCTGAAATGATATGTCAGCTTCTGCTGCTTCAATTTTGCCCATATTTTTTTCTCAAAATCGCCCAAAAAGTGCAATACTAAATCACCGGAATATCCCTTTAGTATAGCTATTAAAGTTAGCTAGCTAACAGCGTGTTCATTGTATCAATATTCCAACTGTGACTGCTGCTGACAAAATTATCCTTCTCTTCTGCATCTCTGTCGCAGGCAGTGAGGATTTTAAATTGCATTAATTCTAACGGCTCCCACTTCCTCACTTTGTACAGCCATCATCGGAGGAGGTGGAAGAGGAGGCACACATCTAAATTTAACACCTACGATACATTCAGAGAAATTGATTCAGTTTGCTCCCAGACATGCTGCAATCACTCTGCTTTTGGACTGTCTCTCCCTGTGTCCTCATGTTGCCCTCAGTAAGACAAAAGCCGGTATGTCTCTTTCTAACAAACGGGAGAGATGCTGTTAAAAGGATTAGACTGGATGTTTTTACTGCGCAGTATGTGTGGTGAGGTGATATGTTTATTCTCTTAAGCATGTGTTTTTGTGGCTTATGAAGCTAGATTCAGATGAGTGCCCCTATCGTATTTATACCGGCAGATGGGAATTTTGTTGCAGCTGAACTGATTTGGACCCGTCTGAAGATTTGAATTGCTAAAATACCTCTGTTGTGGCTCATGCAAAAGGCTTGTGGCACACGGTGACAAATCCAGAGGCTCTGGTCCAAATGATCCCCCAAGATTTACACCCTCCAGTCTACTGCAGTCAGGGCCGGAGCAAACGGTCTACTCACAGAGATGGAGACAGAAATGAGGCAGAATTGAAAACCTGACATGTTTGTCATGTATATATGTTTTGTAATATATGTATTTGTGACCCAGCCCGGGTGCACTAAATGGAGTATGAATGAAACGGTAATCGCAAGTAATTTAGAGTGCCATAAAAATGGCTTTCTTGCTTTTGGCGTGTCATTTGTACGCCATGTAGTCTGTACTGACTGCAATGTAAATGCATCCGTGTAAATATGCTATTCTCTGAGGTAATGATGTAGAATAAAAACATAAGAAAAACTGCTCATAGCAGGCGGGCGGGAAGGGAGGTGGATGGGTCCAACAAACACAGGACTTTCAACCGGGAGACTGGTGTTTGAAACCAAAGTGTTGTAGAGTTATTTTAAAGTTTGTGACGTGTTTTCCGTACATCTGTTACGTTGTTTCCGTATGTATTTTACTTAGTTCACGTAGTTATTTTAAGCCCAAACATGACGTTTTTTCATTTTGTCGCCTAAACTGTAGCCTTTTTTTTTTGCGTGGCGTAAAAATGACACGCAAAATAGGCGTACAAATGACATGCGAAAAGGCAAAAATGTGTTCTCATGACCGCGGAATGTCCTTGTAATCTCATGCTATTTATATACTCCTTTCCATGAGTTTGTGTTGTGTGACCACAGCACTCTGTATGTTACTCCGAACACTGTTCGGACTAACTTCCCTGGAACATTACGGACCATCCCATTCCTACCTGTCCACCAGATACTGTCAGACCGTCACTGTTCGGACTAACTTCTCTGGAACTTTCCAGACCTTGCCATTCCCCACCTGGCCATCGATTTCTGGAAAAGTCCCTTGAATTCTCTCTATGCCTACGTGTTTCTTCGTCTGGGTCCTCCTCCCCTGTCCCCCATACCGGACCTTATAACAGTCAGGGAAATCAACACTGTTTATATTGATTATTAAATTGATAATACAAAACTTCAAATGAAAAAGATGAGGTGGGAACATTTTTTTTTTTATTTTCACAGCATTTTATATCTTGAATTGTTTAATAAAAATATAGCTAATTAAATTAATTAATAGTTAAATAAGTGTGTGCATTTGTGCGTGTGTGTGTGTGTTAGCCGACAGGTGCTCGGCCACCTGCCTGACTGCTGAAAGTGCATTTGAAGTTATGAAAGTCATGAGTGAGATCAGCAGAGAGCCATTTGCTTTTTCAGTTCATTCAGTGAGACGGACGGGTCTGGCTGGAAATGAGAACGTTAATTGTTTTTCGTGGAGGTGACTGCAGGTCGGTAGACAGCCCGCCTCGGTGATACACAGACATACAGTAGATGGTTGTTGGAAGTGATTAGGTGATCAGGTGATGCATACACTACATAATGCCATCTGAGGTAGTTTGGAAAGTTTGAACGTAAAGTTTCTTCCTTGTCAGACAGATATTACTGACCGTCTATTCTGACAGATTTACAAATAACCCCAAATAATTGATAATGTCCCCAATAAAAGGCCAGTCTCAATGATCTGTAATTTAGTATTTTATGTATTTTGTGTGTATTTTAATGTTACAGCTATTTTTTGTTTTTTAAACTGAATTCAGTTCTTTTAAAGATTATTATCCTTTAGTGTGTTACGTAGTTTTTGTGTGCATGTAAAAGGTCTGCAAAGTTACAAAGCCCATAGTCCATGCCACAGACAGAATAATAATAATTGTTATTATTATAATTTTTAATGAGTTCAAAATTGAACCTCAATCCCCACAAAGTGGGTCCTTCCTAATATGCAGGTTACCTTCTAGACACGACCGCCCGGTCTCAACAATTGGCGTATAAATGACACAGCAATTTGCAAGTAATTTTGCATGCAATAACAACAACATTCTTGCTTTTTTTTTGTCATTTCACGCGATTAAATCTGTACTGACTGCAATGTAAACACATCTGTTTGAATATGCTACTCTCAGAGCTAGTGATGTAGAATAAAAAGTCAGAGAGACTGCTCATGGTGGGTTGGAGGGGAGGCGAATGGGTCCATCAAACACAGGACCAAGAGACCGGTGTTCATGTCCCAAAGTGTTGTTGAGTTATTTTGAAGTTACATAAGTGACATTTGTGATGGGTTTTCTGTACTTATGTTGTGTTTTTTACATACATATTTCTCTTAGTTAACATCCTTTTTTTGAGCCCGGCCATGAGCATATAACATGGCGGTTTATTCATAACCTTGGGAACACAACATTTTAAAAAGTTTAGTTGAGTTTTTTGAATTTTGATCACAGTTTGAGTTGAGGTTGTTTCATCTTCCTGCTGTTTCACATACAAACTTTTAATCAAGAGTACAAATACACCAGACATCATCCTCACCATAAAATCTGTTGAAAGGCACCTCGACAAACATTCAAACTCTGACCTCTACGTCACAGCCATGAATATGGAAATAAGCTTGGAAATTAGGAAGTCGATTGAACCAAAGCTTGATGAGTGTGAAGCCTTTATTAAGCATTTGGTTAGAGACTAATGAAAGCCTTTTAACCCACATCTCATCTCCACATTCACGCCAAACCAGGTCTGACACTAACGTCCACTTTGAGTCACGAAGCGTGAAAACTGATCCTAAAACACGAACTCGGATCTCGAAGGTTTTAAGTGTCCAACAAGTTGTGGTGATAAAACTTCTTACAGAACAGTTTTACAGTACAGTAAATGTGTGTTTTCATACTTCCACAAATCCTCATTGAAATCATTGTGAAGCACACCAATCTGCTACTATGACAGCAAAGAGAACAATATGGCTCCACTGCTAATCTTTCATTTCGCAGCTTTTGAGCTGTAATCTCTGCTGTCAAAAAAATGTCTACCTGGCCTCAATGTGTCAAGGTGGTGATCATGGACGTATAAAGAGAACTGGATACAGCGTTGGAGGCGGGGCCCCGTTCATTCCTATGAAAGTTGATCAGTGGCGCATGAAGCCTGTCGTCACAGCTTAGCTAACTCCGCCTCCCAGCCCTCGCTCCAGCCTCGGTCTGGGTCAAATTCACATGAACGGAGGAAGGGAAATAACTCTGATTCAGCTATTAGTGCATTTTACAACTTTTAGGAGCTAATGATTTAAATAAGGGCTATTCAAGTGTTCATAGTTGATTCACCTAAAAAAAATTACCCGCTTAGTTACGGACGTCTCTTTTCCAATGTAAGTCTATGGGAAAAAGTCTTTTTGGGGCACGTGACAGACACAGAAGTTGTAATACCGCCGTTTGGCCACTATGAAAATTGGCATCAACGACCGGTGCTCTTCCTGGGGGCTGAATGGTGATGTGTAATGTGATGTCTTGGGCTTGTGGGAAATGGTGTTCATTAAAGGATAACCTCCAAAATAAAATGGCCAGCCATCACAGAGTTTTCCTGTGGATTTCAGAAATTATGACTGACATTTCAGGTGCACTCCCTTTCAGTTTAAACTCCAAATATAATGGTTATATAATCTGGTTAAAGTTTCACAGCAAAAAAACACTTAATTTCATCGGATTCACTCCCAGGGGTTGAAGTAAAATTTAAGTAAAAGTTTAAATGAAATGATGTGCATATAGTGTCAGGCGACAGAGAAAATAACAAGAATCTTAGAGAGCTATTGTGACGGACTAGTGCTATGTTTTGGCTAGCCAATAATATATAATAAATAAAGTCATCATTATTATTATTTAATAATAATTCATCATATTACTTTCATTTTGGCACACAGATATGCCCACGCAGACGCCGTGGCCACTTCCCAAACAGTTATACGTGTTGTTTAAATGCTGTGTGTGGTCATTTGTGTGATGTACAAGATATAAAATTACAATTATTTTCTATGTACATTTTTATCCATTATCACATTTTACTCTTGAGACTGACAGTACTGTATTTCAGAGGCTGTAGCAGGCTCAATCTTAAAGCTAGAGTGAAGATACTGGTATCATATGAAACTAGAAAAACCTAAGGAATCCATCCGTACATGCTCATACATACATTTCTCTTAATAAAACTTGCACCACTGTCTTTGTACTTGTTTTCTGTTTTTCCATTCGCCCTGTATACTGTATATGAGGAATGGAGTGAATGAAACCTTTTTCATTTAGTTTCATCTTTAGGTGTAATGACCACAGCAACCTCTGGGGGACAATAGCAGGCCTTTAGACTTTTAGTCTTGTCATGTGTCTGTGTGTATGTATGTGTATGTGTGGGTTAGTTGTGTGAGTTGAAGGGTCTGGAAGGTGAATCTCTTCAGTGCTCCTCAGTGTTTTCTCTCTGACACGGAGACACATTAAACAGCAGCACCAATTTCCGCCCAAGCTGCCTGATGATTGCCATCAAGAGTCCTAAACAGCTCGCATGTTGTCCTCTACTCGTCTATTAAGACTCGGTTCATTCTCAACCCGTGTGTTGTTTCTCGGTGGGAGGAGGGGAGGGGGGTCATGGCTCAGTGATCATAGGTGGGCTCTTCACTGCTGCGTTGACGTCTGCATGACAGACAATTACCTGGAACGTACTATTGTATTCACATCTCCCTTTGTGTTTTTATCCATCTTTCTTTCTTCTCCTGTTTTCCTCCCTCCTGTATTTCAAGAAATATTATTTTGAAGGATCAGGCTGGCGTTGTTCTATGGGTACCCACGAGTCTCCCCTTTACAGACATGTCCACTTCATAATAGTCACTGGCAGTTTTGTGCAAAAAACATGCAGTTTTTTTCATGCAGTATAAATGTGTTGTTTTTTTTCGCCTATTCTGAAATGATGTGTTTGAATATTTCTGCATACTGGGGTCCCTAAACAGTCTTGGAATTACATTAATTGGGTATCACTGTAAAGCTGAGACTCTTGTGGATCCAATGAGACCATCTGTATTCATGTGTGATGATCTTAGTCCCCATAGTAGCCATAATCGATTGTCATTTTTCAAGCAAAAAAAAGCCAAACATTTCCTGGTTCCAGCTCATCAAGTATGAAAATGTTCTTATGTGACAGTAAACCAAATATTTTTGGGTTTTGGACTGTTTATCGGACAAAATAGGCAACTTAATGATATTAATTGAGTGTCAGGAAAATTGTGACGTGGCATTCTTTCCACAATTTTCTGACATATTAAACAATTAGTTTTAAAAAAGCAAATTAATCAATAGTGAAAATAATTGGTTGCAAATCTGTGGTAAATCCATACCCCCGTCAGCTCCTAAAACACTGAGCTACCTCTGTACTGAATGCTTAGAGATGAAACTAAATATCGATATCTAACCATCAGACAGCAAATCAGTGAATTTCCCAAAATGTCGGGAGGGGCTTTTAGATGGAGATATCTGGCTGTGAGTGTAGAGCGGTGCCACCCTGACGGCTGTTGAGCGCAGGACGCCGGCTGACTGAGAATGAATGTGGACAGCTGAGCGACCGCGGGGAAGCCCCGGCCGAGGGTCGTCGTCTGATGACCTTGTGCTGTCTGCCGTGGAAAGCTGATCTGACAGCGCTGGGCCCGAGGCCGCGGACACACATGTGGGGAGCTCAGATAGCCACCAGGACGCGGACTGACTGACGGACAGACGTGGTGTCGGGAGGACTGGGAGACGTCGGGCCATTAACGACGACGCTTTGCACGTCAATTAAACAATTAGTGCTCTCTTGTGAATTGGCAGTGCAGAGTTAGTCTGGCGAGTAGTCGAGACTGTGACGCATTGGGCGGGTCAAGAGTTCAGTCCCTGCAGTCAGTCAGTGCTGAGATGTCCAGGAGCGAGATATTGAGCTCCTGAGGTGTTACCCTCGACTGGGCCTGCCCATCAACTCCTGAACAGTCGATAGATGAAAAGATACAAGGCCAAAAACTGGCCCAGATGACAAATAACACACTATTTACTCTTCTCCCTTAACGCCACTGTGATGGCAGCATTTCTCTTTGTGTCTGCCACTGGTGAAGAATTTAAATGAACAATGATAAGCAGACCTGATCCTCAGTTTGTATTGATTATTTCAATTTCATCAATTGCATCCATTAATTTGAGCTACAAGTGGTTATTATTTCTATAATGACATTTTTTTTTAAATTGTATTTGAGTTTTTTCCAGGGCTGTCAATGGATTAAAATATTTAATCACAATTAATCGCATGATTGTCCATAATTAATCGTAATTTTACATTTAACACAAATACAGGGCTTCCATAGGAATGCTCGCCCAACTTTTAGCACATTTGACAGTATTGATAACAGTGGATGGATTCAAGAAGCAACCCGGTCTCACGGAAAGCTGTATAAATAACATTACAAGGACATTCCACGTATCATGAGGACGCATTTTAGACTTTTTGCTTGTCATTTGTACACCATGCAACAAAACTACGGTAACATCTGCAACAAAACCACTTAGTTAGGTTTAGGAAAAACATAATGGTTGGGCTTAAAATAAGTAGGTAAACTAAGTAAAATACGTACGGAAAACACGTCACAAACTTAATTGAAAACCATGTGACAAATGTCACTAATATAACTCACAAAACAAAACACCGGTCTCCACCGCCATAAGTGATCTTTCTTACTTTTTAATTTTACGTCACTAGCTCTGAGCGTAGCATATTTACGGTGATGTGTTTACATTGCTGTCAGTACAGGTGCAGACTACATTGCATAGAAATGACACGCCAAAACAAGAAAGGCGTTGTTATTGCACGTTAAATGGCTTGTGCATTATCGTGTCATTCATACACCTTTTCGTGCGAATGGACTGCAACAAGATGATTATTGCGCTTTAGAGGTGCCAGTAGGCAGATTTTTGTACCTTCAGGCAGAGCCAGGCTAGCTAGAATCAATCCATTGTTGGTTTTGTTCTTCGGGATTTGTTGGCAATAAGAATAATACCGGATATTACCGGCCTTATAACCAGCAAGCTATGGTACTTAATTGCCCCTCAGAACAGACATCTGGAAGCAACACAAAAATACATTTATTTCATTGGAATGCACCATTCAATAATAAAGTCCCATTGGGCCTTACTATGTTCTCTATATACATATAATGGATGAACCTAATCACAGTTTTCCGATCATTTCTCCAGATCATGATTAATTTTGCTAGGTTTTAGAAAAAATAATGTTTTGATTAAGCAAATAGCATCTGGTCCTGTCAAGTCAATTAAACGTAAACATCCCTCAATCACGAATTTGCCTCAAAAGCCTTCAGCCCTCAGATGTTTATCTGTGAGCCCTGTGCTGTGTTATTGAGCTCAACATTAACGGCCACTTTGCTCCTGAGCTGTCTGAGCTCCAGCAATGGGTTCAATTTCCTGATATCAATGTAACAAATGCATCACAGAGTTTATAATTTCCTTCCACAAACACATTCTCTATCTGTGCACTGTACTTGATATTATTGACAATTAAAAGTCAGTGCTCAGTCCCTGATGCGGTAGTCGTCGCAGCTTGTATTTATGTCACACACAGCTGCTGCTTGGGATTACTGGTGTTGTGTACAGATGCAGGCCCGACAAACAGCACTGAACTGCCGTGATAAACTCGGAGCCGATGCTGCGATCTCTATCCTCTGTCTGTCCCCACGGCAGGTAAAGAAAAAGGCTATACGTTCAGCATAATTACAGGCGTCTACAGTTCATCCAAGCACTTCACATGTGCGTGGCTCCGTCTTTTTCCTTATGAACAAAAAAAACTACGATGTTACATCCGTCTCCGTTTTCTGTGCTGGCCTCCTTTATCAGCTTTGGTATCGTCCATGCAGTCTTTCAAAACAACCCAATGTCTGGATGTATAAAGAGAACGGAGCTGACGGGAGAGCTAGCGACGGACTTGGCGAAGTTAGTGGAAGTATACACGTGTGACTACGACCAGTTTTCAGAATAAGGTGTTAACAAAGGGAACTGTATATGCAAAATACATATATTGAAACAAGATTAATTGGATTGTATTCACCAGAAGTATAAAACATGACATGTCCCTTATAAATTAAAAAAGAAAATACCACTCATTTGTGAGAGAAATGTCTTTAATCTTTGATTTTTGGGTTGCTGGGAAAAAAATTATAAATAATACCTGACAATGACTGATATATTTGACTTCAGGACATCTCTGACTACATAGATGCTGAAAATCAAAAAAAAAAATCTGTATTAATTTAGATATTTTCCAACGTAAAAGTCCATAGAAGTGTATGATTCAACTTTTTCCCATGGTCTATTAAAACAAAAATTGCAATAAATTGTAATATCGCAATACTTGTAGAACCCCAATACCTAAAAATCGCAATACATATGGAATCGGCACCCAAGCATCGTGATAGTATAATCGAGAGATAGGTGTATTGGCCCAGCCCTAGTATTTAATGTGGATTGGTCACGTCTGGACGATATCTGATCCTCTTAATAAGCCCCTTTATATACTGCACCAATGGGTGAAATCGGTGCATCCCTCAAAGCCATATTTACAACATAAAAGCTGTTGCATGACCAAACATTGATGAATTATGTTTGTTTAAACTTCCATATACCTCCATAAATGGTTTATTATGTGATTCTGTGCACACAAGCTCCATTTTTTTCTCTTCCTGTATTTCTTCCCCCACACTCCATCATACTTAAAGACTTTTGAAGGTGGTTGCAGGATTTAATGAACAGTTTTGTATTTAACAGTAACAATGGATGGCCAGTCAAAGAACACTTAACAGCTCCCTGGTAGTCTTTAGTCATACTCACAGAAAAAAAAGAGTCCAATCACTGAACTCCTACTTCAGCCGTCCGCCGGCTCCGTCCGTCAGCCTGTCGGAGCGGCGGCTCCACACATTAGCTCTTCACATGAAGAGCTCATGAATAGATTTACATCTCTGGGATCATTAACTGGACGCTTCTCTCAACTGCTTTTCACATCGCACTGTCTCCAATACACACACAATCAGCTTTAACGCATCATCTTCATCCTCCTTATTATCAGCACCATCATCCTTCTCTTCATTATTATTGTCACAATCA
>CAKALU010046696.1:0-27947 GCA_916700995.1 Hozukius guyotensis
GCACAAACGTCCACTGTACATTCACTAGATATTCTCAGAGCTAAACTAACTCTTCTGCAGCGTGTAGTGTGCGCGCATGCACGTGAGAGGTGGAGCGAAAGAGCGAGAACGAGCGCGGTGTGTGAGTGAAGGCAAGCAGGCAGGCAGAGGAGCAGAGTACAGCAGAGACTCCGGCCCTGGAGACCAAAGCTACGGTCTCCCCCGCGTCCTCCGACCGCGGCCAACACTGTTTAACAGACGGGCTTCACTAGATTTAACCACGAGGTTTTGGTGCTTCCGTGTAGTTTGTGTTGGAGTCTGAGTCTGAACAGCGTAGCCACACGCGAGCGCGCATGGGACACCGACCCGGATTGATTTATACGTGTAAGGAGTTACAAACAGTCCCTTTAAAAAAGATTTAATGTCGTGTATGACTATTACATTTTCCTGGCTAATTAAATATTCCCTTTAAACCACCTTTGACTAGACAGTAATCTCATCCATGACAATGACCTGTAGTGATAAACATCACAACAGAAGGATGTACAAGATAATACCATAATTCTGTTAGTTTCATTCATCACCTACAATAGATCTGTCTAATTTTAATATCATTAGACTCATTTCATGATACATTATCATTTTTAGTGTTGAATATTTACAGAACTTAACACATTTATTCACATAGGAAAGCTAGAGAATAATCCAATTAGACTGGAGTCTTACAACGTATCTCACAATCTGACTGAAAATGTAACAGCGGACCTGCAGTGCCGGTGACAGAGTAATGGATGAGTATCTACCAGGAAATTCAATTTGCAGCCAGATCTTATAGCCCCCCTCATGTAATTCAAATCGACACTTTGAAACCCTCGCTGTGTGTCGATGATGAATTTGAAAGGCAGGAGAGAAATAGCTGGACGGATCCTTGGTGTCGGTGTAGAGAGAAGAGCAGAACAGTGTGCTGAGCGCTGAGGACATCCTGGGACTATCTATAGCTTTGTTTATTAGCACTCTTGGTCTTCCCTACGAAATATCACATGCACACGCTTTGTCGTGCTTTTAACGCTCGTCTCGAGGCAAACCAGCAATTGCAGAAGCTAATAAAGCTATTTTTTGTAAAGATATTTATAGGAGTCTACAGCCATGCTAGCGGCTCTGTGAGGCTGTACTTGAGCTGAATGGTAGGCTAATGTCAGCCTGCTAACACACTTACAATGACGATGTTGTAATACCTTGTTCAGTATTTACTGAACATAGAAACAAGGGAGTCTCCTGGATGATGTAATGAAGAAATAAAAAAAATATTGGTGGAATAAGTTTATGTTATGGCCACCAATTTTTATTAATTCTTTGTTTCTGGGAAATCATGTTTTGTCTGTAATTTTGGCGTGGTGGACGGGTAGCAGGGGGCGACTCCTCTGGTTGTATAGAAGTCTATGAAAAAATGAGCCTACTTCTCTCTTGATTTATTACCTCAGTAAACATTGTAAACATGAGTTTATTGTCTCATTCGCTTGTTTCAAGTCTTCTTCAATACAGCATGATGTTCATTTAGTAAATTATGGTCCCATTTAGAGTCAGAAAGACCATAAAGGGGATGCTTTAGGGCGGGGCTACCCGGTGATTGACAGGTCGCTACCACGGCGTTGTCTGGTCTGGGAGTTGTCTGTGTTTTCGTCTTACAACTTTAACCCTTTCACAGTGTGTTTTCACTTCATGAAAGTTATTTTAAACTTTTCGGTCGCCTAAAAATGTCTTATTCAGAGTTTGGTTGTACTTAGCTCCACCCTCTCGTGTCACTTCTGGTTGCAAAAAAACAAGATGGCGACAGCCAAAATGCTGAACTCCAGGCAGACGTCATGGTGACTATATGTCCACTTCTTATATACAGTCTATGGTGGTCTAAGTACTACAATAAGTAGTATAAGTAAGTGATTTGAGGGGGGATGAGAGGGAGATCCCTCTTGTTAGCAAAATTACCAAAAAAATTGCACCGTGAGAATCGTAGTTAACGCCTACTTCTACGTTTTTATGTCCACATTCTCGTACCGTTGAATCAAAGAACCAGAGATTTAATGTCCATCCCAGCTGTATTTGGACCAAAGTGAGCCGACCAACATTTCACTAAAAATGTAAAATATCAACCTTGTGATGGCGCTATAGGGGAAAAGTGAGGAGATCACCAAAGTGATTTGAACCTCTAGTGATCATGAATGTACGTTGTACAACCTTTCATGGTAAGAGAGATTACAGTTTGCACCAACCAACTGACATTTCCATGGTTGATATATGAAATAGTCCTGACCACGAGGCTTCATTGTGTTGGCCAGTTATCTTATGACAGTGAACAGATTTTCAACCCTGTTATTGCTGGCCAAATAGATCCCCACTGAACATAAAGAATAACAGTGGAAATGGATCTTGAGGCCAAGTCAACCATATGAAATTATCATCCGTAGTGGTTTTGTAACTGTATTATTAATGTCAAACAGAAAAGCTCATACTGGGACAAACCGTCTTTCCCGTTCTCTGACTGATGGTATGAAAGGGTAACACAGTGGGCTCGCCCTCCTCAGCCCTTTATTCATCCAATCTCTGTGAATTATTCCCTCCCTCACAGGGAGAGCGTCGTGGCAAACACATCAAACAAGATTACACTTATAGCACAAGGGTATATTTACTCTCCTCGGGGACATATTTAATTTGCCTTGTCGCCCTGGTAACGTGAATCTCACAAAGACTGGCTGTGGCGTTGCCTGTAATTACAGAACAGGCCTCTTCATCAGAGGCTTTAATCTGAAAAATGAATACACTCGGGCTGTCAGGCAGGCCCTGTGGCAACTCACACATGGCCTTGGACACCATGAAACAGCAGCCAGAGGAATAAGGACTCATTATTGCTCTTGAACCCGTGAACTTGTGAATTGAGCATTAAGTATGATTTTAAAATAATGGGCAATAGGGCAATTGATGTCACTAATATAAGAAGACATATATTTTGACAAGAAAAAAGTGAATGAGCAAGTGAAGGGTCGCTGGGTTTACTGGTCAAGTATGTCAGCTAAAGCAGCCAGCTGCATTAGTCTTACATTGGAGGGAAAATAAATAATTCAAGCCAGGAGAGGCATTCATCCCCCGTACAGGCACTTAAGAAAACTACCATGAAGAGACTGCATGTTGTGATGAACCATCCAGAGGAGTGAGCCTAACGTACAGGCAAAAATCTGAAAAAGTCAGTTTCATAAATGAAAGTTTTGTCAATAACCTCACAAAGAGAATACATTTTATGGACATTGGGATGATTGATGGCTTCATCAAAGCTAGCGACCCTATGAGGCGGTAGCTGCTAACATCAGCCTGCTAACATGCTCATAATGACAACGCTTACATGCCAATGCTGAGTAAGTGATAATGTACAGCGAGCCGGTCATTGTGGTGAAATAAACCCTGACAGGGCGATATGGCACCTCGACGCGTCGCCCTGAAGGGACGACTCCTCTGGTTTGCCAAAAGAAGTCTGATTGTATAGAAGTCTATGAGAAAATGAGCCTACTTCTCTCTTGATTTATTACCTCAGTAAACATTGTAAACATGAGTTTATGGTCTCAATCACTAGTTTCAAGTCTTCTTCAATACAGCATGATGTTCATTTAGTAAACTATGGTCCCATTTAGAGTCAGATAGACCATAAAGCAGGGGATGCTTTAGGGCGGGGCTACGTTGTGATTGACAGGTCACTACCACGGCGTTGTCCGGTCTGAGAGTCGTCCGCGTTTTTTGTCTTACAACTTTAACCCTTTCACAGTGTGTTTTCACTTCATGAAAGTTAATTATATCCTTTTTGGTCGCCTAAAAATGTCTTATTCAGCGTTCGGTTGTACTTAGCTCCACCCTCTCGTGTCACTTCTGGTTGCAAATAACCAACATGGCGACAGTCAAACTTGAGGCTTCAAAGCAGCAGTCCACAAACCAATGGGTGACGTCACGCTGACTATGTCCACTTTATATACAGTCTATGGTTCAGTCAGTTGCATTCATCCTATGGAGACCATGAATGTCTGTGCAAAATTGAATGTAAATCTAGATTGTTCTTGTTCTTCAGATATTTCAGTCTGGACCAAAGTGGTGGACAGACAGACGGAGAGACATTCCTAGAGTCATACTGCTAGCATGGCTAAAAATGTAAGAGAGGTAAAGAAAGAGACATGAATGCAGAGAAAGCGAGAGAAGACACAGAGGGAGGAGGATTCAGGTTCCACCCAACAAGAATCGTGTCTCGTCTCTTGGAATGGTTTCAAGCCCAAGTGCTCCAAATGAGAGGGCCCTGGAGCAAGGTTTCAATCTCTGCTAGCGAAATCACTGGCCTGTGCTCATCAGCCATAAACATGTCAGTGCCGAACTAGGTCACTGTTCTCTGTGTGCGCACATCAAACGGGGGGGGGGGGGCCTCCAGTGCAACGTTATCCGGCACCGTGACTTCTTCTCTAGCTGTACCTCCACATGATGTGGCCCATTTTTTTCCTCTTTTGTTCATGTGACATGTCACCGCCTCTTGCTCCCACAGCATGCGGTACGCTGTAAGATGGGGGGAGATGTGGACTAAAGCGTTCCAGACAGGCAAGCGTTAACAAGGGAGAGAGAGTAAAAGAGGAAGTGTGTATACTGTAGAAGTGTGAGGATATGGCAAAAAAAGAACTTTAGTGGAACTGCAATAGGAAGTCTTTTAGGATGTCTCTATATGAAAAGTACTTCCTAAAAATCGACGTCTCTGTAAGAAGACCAGCTACATAAACCTGTTGTAATGACGGAATAATGAATTGATCTTTTGGTTAAAGAGTGATGTCTCTACCCTGCTGCAAAGAGAGAGACATGAGAAAGAAAGAGAATAAGATAAGAGAGGAAAAAATTGTCCAAACATTCACTTTGGATGACAGTTCAGATTTCTATCTGTGTCATTGATTTCCCAGAAGTCTCCAGTACAGCTCGCCAACATTATTCATTAATCACCTTGCAGTGCTTTGTTCCAAGACATCTTGTTAATGCAAGGCAGAAGTTACTGGATCTTCAGCAGTGTTCAGCTGACATGTGGCAGTTCACAAACCTCCTGTTTTCATCTTTACTCCTTTTTTAGTTTACAGCTGTTTTTTTTGTGTGAATTCTTTATGTTAACAATGAATATTTAAGTGTAATAATTACAGTTGTTTCTGTTCTTTCCGAGGAGAGGATAAGAGGGTTTAAATTTCTTAAAAATGCAAAAGACATAATCAAAAATAAGCATATTTCCCAAATGATGCACCGTTCCTTTAAGATTGGCAACATTCAAATAATGTTCTACATAATCAACAGTTGGTGTTGAGGTTGTCATACAGTATTTGACTTAAAGGTCCCATATCATGTTCATTTTCAGGTTCATACTTGTATTTTGTGTTTCTACTAGAACATGTTTACATGCTTTAATGTTCAAAAAACCTTTATTTTCCTCATACTGTCTACCTGAATATACCTGTGTTTACCCTCTGTCTGAAACACTCGGTTTTAGCACATTTCAACGGAATTGCAACGGAATTGCGTTGCTAGGCAAAAGCTTGGGTCCATGTTTACATCATGTCAGCTGATGTTATTTACATACACTGCAACAGGAAATAAACTGGGACACATTTAGAATGTTTACATTTAAAACTGTGTAATGGTCTAAATATTGTATATTTGTGACATCACAAATGGACAGAAATCCTAACGGCTTGTTTCAAACGCACAATTTCTGAATACGGTCTGTGTGTGTTTCTCCGTATATTGAGCATTTTGATAGTTTAACAGTATTTATATAGCACTTAAACCTGCTTTAAAATATAAAAGACATGATAATCTCACTTTTTACAATATGGGACCTTTAAAGAATGAATGAATGCCTTTATTGTCATTGCACAGCTGTACAACGAAACTCTAGAGCAACTCCTTTCAGTGGTTCAAAAAAAGAATAAAAGCAAGATAAAAAGATAAAATAGATAGACACAAACAACTCACATACTGTATATAATAAATAAATAAACTGGTAGCAGCATAGATAAACAATATTGCACAGTCAGTGTATTGTACAATTCCAGCAGGATATTTTATTGCACTTATAGCCGTGATAGGGCATCATTACTAGTCAGAGTTCAGTTCTCTTATGGCGCATGGATAAAAACTGTTCCACGGAGCACTCTTCTGACATCCTCTGTGCTCACAGTGAGTGCCAGGTCGTTAGTGGATGGTGGTGGTGTGTGGCCCAGTCTCTGTAGTCGCCTCAAAACGGGCAAGCAGGTTGCTGCTGGTGCTGTAGTGGAGCGGATAACATCCATTTTTCAGTCGAATCGTGCAAATAGTGATACAAGCACCAAATTTGGCATGATGACTCCAGAAGGGTCACTAAGCAAATATAAACGATTGGCCACTTGAAAATCCAAGATGGCCACCAAATTGACCTGCCGATAATGGTTTCTCTCATAGAAATTCATCTACTTGGTCGATTTGAGTGATCTTGGTGTCAAATTATATGTTTTCTAGCATGCTGGATCTAATTTTGATAGTTTTAACAATTTTACCTGCAATATTGTGGCCATCTTGTGTCTGTTTAGTGTCTGCTTCCTCATGAGAGCATGGGGTCACAGCATCCAGGGACTTCCTATTCCTGCGGCAGGTAAAATGGCCGGCATCTTTTTTTTTTGTATTTATTTTTTGAATTTTCATCACAAACAGACAAAAAAAATAAAAACAAAAAAGTAACATCTACAGACAGACTCACAAACATACCAACCGCACATACAGAATAATAAAAAAAATAAAAAAAATAAAAATAATACTAATAAAAAAGACAACCACCACAGGACAGCATGACTAGACAGACAAAGATACATTCACATTTCCGCCTATATCATATCAGGGAAAGAACAGTAAAGGACAGCAAACTGGATGTCACGTAGTAGGGACTTCAGTTAACAGTCCGGAGAGTCAAGGTGTCTAATTATTGGGCCCCGAATACACCCACATTTTTCTTGAGAACAATGTGTGTTGCTTGAAGCCTCTCGAGGTGTATCCCTGAAACTAGTTCCCTCAGCCATCTAGAAAAACAAGGAGCGCTGGTGGCCTTCTATTCTTTTAGAATTATTCTCTCAGCTACTACCATACCAGTCATCAGGTTCTGCTGTACAGTGCGTGGTAATGCAAAAGAGCTTCGGAGCAACCAAACAAGGCAATTAGTACATCAGGTTCAATCTGCATATCATAAATTTTACAATACCACTTAAAGATTTACTGCCAAAAAGGAACAATCTCAGAACAAAACCAAAAAGTGTGACCAAGAGTACCTTTTGAGGAATCTGTCACAGATATCCGATACATTAGGATACATTTTGTTCATCTTTACTTTGGAATAATGTGGTCTATGCATGACTTTAAACTGAATCAACTGCAGCCTGGCGTTAATTGAACTTAAATGGATCCTCTCCAACCCCTCACTCCAAACTTCCTCAGTTAACTCCACACCAAGATCTGCCTCCCAAGCAGATTTAATATGACTTGATGATACGGCAGACATATTCGAAAACAGCAACACAAGTTTTGAGACAAGATGTTTAGAATCAGGATGTTGTCTCATCAAAGCATAAAAAGAGTGTTCCTTGGGTGGGTTTTCGAACGTTTTAAAATTGTTTTTAACAAAATGTCTGACTTGTAAATAACGAAAAAAGTGAGCTTGCGGAAGGGAGAAAGTTTCTTTCAGCTCCATATAAGATGGAGAAATGGCCGGCATCTTGATATAATAAACTCTAACTATACTGTCATTGTACATCTCAAGTGTTCTATTACTTAGACCTCACACAGCATAAAAGTAATGGGATAGGGACAAAGGTGCACACGTAGCCACACATAAACCTGCTCACGTCTGCACACACACACACACATGCAGAAACACACCACCAGCGTTGTGCTTTAAAGGTATAAGAAGTGGAGGTTTTGAAATGAAAATCAAGCAGACTCAACTCTGTATTGATATCCTGTTTCCATACTTGACTCACTGTGTTGTGTTATGGTTGATTCTATGTTGTCCACTCATTCTGATCTCATAGTGTGCTTTCACAATATTCATATTGCCCAATGTCGAACAATTGCCCGACAATCTGCATATCAATATGAGCACACAATGTGGATATCTGAGATAAGACAAGATAAGATATGAGAATGTATTTATCTTGAGCAGTTGCAGTAGTAAAGTAGGAAAGAGTGTACAGTATATAAAGTGCATATAAAACAACTTCAGGTGAAAAACTATATAGTGTATTTATTTTCTGAGCATTGGCCATAAAACAGACCAACTCTAGGTCTTCAGACCCTGATGAAGACCCTTAGTTTTTTTTCCATGGTTGTCTGCACCACTTGAGGACAATTTATCCAACAAGACTTCCTGGTTTCAAATCAAAATATAAAGAATAAAATAAATATAATTTTTTTTTTTTTTTTTCTTTTCAAACTCACATTGCATACATTCTTTTTATTGTTGGGGTTTTGCTGTATCATTTGTGAAGAGCACTCTGTGTTGATTTACTGGTCAGTATCAGCAACATGTCAGAGGCTCTGCAGCTTATGTTTATTCATTCATATTTTCATATTAAAGGGACTGTTTGTAAGAATCAGAAATGCTTTTTAACAGCGACACCTGAGGCCGTTAAGTCAACGAAAGTCAGCGTCCTGTTGCTCGCGCTTGGGCTCGCTTTACATAGACATGAACGAGCATCGCTCAAAACAGTGAGGCGACAGACGTCAGCTTAAACCACAATATCACTCTATATTTCAGCTGCTTGGCAGTAATGTTAGCTGACCAGACGAAGGTCTCTCCATGAATCAATGCTGATCCTAGTGTTGGCTTTTCCTGCCTCAGCCTCCCGACTGCGGCCGGAGGGAACAGGAGAGACACTGGAGTTTTGGTCGGAGACGATAACGTTTCTCTCTGCGGAGCCCCGTCACTTCAAAAGACACGGGAAACCTCTGTTGGTCTGGAGGAGCTGCAGCAGTTATTTCTGCACAAACGTCCACTGTACATTCACTAGATATTCTCAGAGCTAAACTAACTCTTCTGCAGGGTGTAGTGTGCACGCATGCACGTGAGAGTGAAGCGAAAGCGCGAGAACGAGCGCGGTGTGTGAGTGAAGGCAAGCAGGCAGAGGAGCAGAGGAGCAGAGTACAGCAGAGACTCCGGTCCTGGAGACCAAAGCTACGGTCTCCCCCGCGTCCTCCGACCGCGGCCAACACTGTTTAACATACGGGCTTCATTCTAGATACAACTTTACGGTTTTGGTGCTTCCGTGTAGTTTGTGTTGGAGTATTGTCTGAACAGCGTAGCCACAGGCGAGCGCGCATGGGACACCGACCCGGATTGATTTATACGTGTAAGAAGTTACAAACAGTCCCTTTAACAATGGATCAAATCACTGCGTGTTTAGTGAGAAAGAGAAATATCATGGCACTCTGTTTCTCTCAGCTCCACAGAGCATTTTAGTTTTGTTTTTATGGCCCACAACTTTACTGTTTTGGTTCCCTTTCATCAGCAAAAAGCTCTAAATACGGTACGCTATTCCTGCCCAGCACCAAACTGCTAACATACGGAGTTAGAGACTGCTAACATAGTGGAGCATTTACTAAAGAGCCAGACTATTCACCAGGTGGTCAGAAACAACAGAAGAGAATACTAATGTTGCTCCATGTCTGCTGGATGTGTAAATAGGTTTGTCACCATTTTAACTTAGAAGTTGATATGTTGTTGTAGGTTTAAGATTTCAAATGAGGAAATACAGATTTGCCAGTTGATAATGAACTGACAGTAAAAGATTAATTACGTTAGTGCTTTCCACGTTTGTGCTAACCTCAGATGCAGTCACATCATCAGTAATCAAATAATCTTCCTGATTCACAGACCTACAGTATGTCGTAGTTAAAACCTGACTATTCTACAATGTGTCTGTATGTTCTTTAAAGCATGTAGGACTTCTTAGGCCAGACAAACAGTTGAACTGTGGTTAATATAGATAATGAATGATTTATGGACTGGACCAGAGAAGAAGGTCATTGTCATGCCACATTTGATGAGTTGATGGTTGAGTAGAGAGAAGTGTTCTTTCATACCAGAGGAATGTTGTTACTGACAAGCACACAAGCAAGTCTGTGCACTGTAAAGAATCTGCAGAGGATTCTTTGAATTGCAGGATGTGGAATTAGCAGAAGAAAATCATCAAGTAGAGAGAAACGTGGCACTAATGAAGACCGATTCCCGACAACGTGAATTACTCTTTGTGAGTCAGGATGAGTGGAAACCACAGAGAGGATGGAAACAAGTGCTTTTAAATTCATCATCATTCAGATTTTTGATATGCAAAGAATATACATGTTGTGGACTTGATTTAATGAAGCATATAATAATTTAGCTGTAGGAACATGTGAACAGCTCTCATTAATGTCTAAATAGCATAATGCATGCTGATGTAAAATACGCCATGATAAATAGGTTATTAATAATTTTTTATACATGTTTCCGCCCACTATGTTGAGATGAGACGCTTAAGTCTGCCTTTATGTTAATTCCAAGGTGGTATTGAGAGTGTTTTCGTCCCATTCCTTTCTTTGGATAATGGGCACTGCAATATAAAAGTATAATGAAACACTGAACAAGCAAATGTGCCAATACAGCGGAGAGGTGACTGAGTTTCTAGAGTATTCCTGTGGCGATGGGGAACCAAAGCATAAGGAGGAAGTATCTTTTTTTGTTTGGTTTTGGTTAAATAAACGGTGGTGGGTGATGCATTTCACAAGTTCATCTTATGTGAGTGAGCATTATGGGGTTACCCATGTGAGAATTCTCAGCTTGCTCACAAAAGTAAAAGAATCAGTGAATAGAGAGGGGGGGGGGGGAGCTGAAGAGCTCTACACACTAAAGTTAACCATTATTAAAGCCCTGAAAACACTGCATAGATTAATGGTTTAAGGGGCCCGATCCACGCTGAATGAATTCTTTAAGAAGTAGGTCCCACTGTTATAACATGAAAGGAACCCTCTGCCATGTACCTGAGAGCACAGACAGCTCTCTGCTCCCTAAAGCTAAACCATTTTCACAAATTCAGATTTCTTTTTCCAATACACTTTTTTTTTTTACATGTTACATATTTAAAATAACTAGCAATGTTTTGCCGGTAAGTATATATGCTGTAATAATCTTGAGACTTTCTGCATGCTTATCCATATGAAAATAGTGCCCACATTATTAATCCTGTGACGTTTACGTATGTTTATACAGTATCATTTAACTTTAGGCTATATTTTAAATACATTTGCATATTATTCTGCATTGTTGACCTATTTCAGACTGTTTTGGAATGCTGTAGCACAGTAGGTGGTCTGAGAGCACTTCACACTAAGTTAAATTACCATGATAAAAGCTGAGGAGGTCTGACAGTATGGTGGACCTCAAGTTCTATTCAATGAAATGTATGTCAACTGAAAGTGCTTATCTGGTAAATTATACAAGTAACCTACTAACACAGATCAAGAATAGTTATTTACACAGAGAATTATTAGGATTTCTACAAGCAACTTAACTGTCAAGCAATAGTTTGACATTTTGGGAATTTGCTTATTCACTTTCTTGCTAAGAGTTAGATCATAGTCTGCATATCCGAAGTGAACTTAGTCACCGTGACGTCACCCACTGGTTTGTAGACTCGCGTTTTGAAGCTTCGAGTTATGCATTTTGGCTGTCACCATCTTGGTTTTTGACTGTCGCTATATGTTGGGTTTTTTTGCAACTAGAAGTGACACGAGAGGATGGGGCTAAGTACAACCAAATGCTGAATAAAACATTTGTAGGCGACCAAAATGGTTGTAATTACCTTTCATGAACTGAAAACACACTGTGAAAGGGTTAAAGTTGTAAGAAGAAAACATGGATGGTAGCGACCTGTCAATCACAAGGTAGCCCCGCCCTAAAGCATCCCCTGCTTTACGGTCTATTTGACTCTAAATGGGACCATAATTTACGAAATGAACATCATGCTGTATTGAAGAAGACTTGAAACAAGCGACTGAGACCATAAACTCATGTTTACAATGTTTACTGAGGTAATAAATCAAGAGAGAAGTAGGCTCATTTTCTCATAGAGTGTGTTCCAATCCGCGTACTTCTGTACTTACACTTACTATTTTGAGTGCATAAGTGAGTTCACACTGGGAAGTACGGCAAAATGCAGTGCACTCAAAGTACCCGGATGTTGTACTTAAAACGATCAGATCGTTGAGTGTGGAACGCTGGACACTTTCCACACTCAACTGTCGCCATCTTGGCTACGTAGCGGAAGGGGCGGAGCCCCGACCACTTTTCAAACATACGTAGATAACAGAATAAAACAATACAGTACATAAACATACCGGTGCATTTTCAGCCAACAGGAGGACACATCGTAGGCGTAGGCGACGACGTTGGAAACGTAATTTCCACTCTGCTTTAATTTTTTTTCAGAAGATATTTTGGCGGGTAGCGAGCCGCGGTCAAATGTTGCGATCGTCATTTCCGGTCAGTGCGCCACAGAGTATTCGACTTGAGACGACCCTACCCCGTTGAAATTTACGCTCTACTCAAGTGAGTACAGAGTGCACAAAGTGCACTACATTGAAGTGTACTTCAGGAAGTACTTTGATTGGAACACACTCATAGACTTCTATAGAACCAGAGGAGTCGCCACCTGCTGGATATTAGAAAGAATACAGGTTTAAGGTACTTCAGCAGCTTCACTTGTCAGACCCGGAGGTGCCCACTGAGTTAGATGAGAGGATCAATACCATTCTCATCTCTTTCCGCTAAATATGAAGCTACAGTCAGCAGGTGGTATGGTTAGCTTAGCTTAGCATAAATACTGGAAAGAGAAGGAGACAGCTAGCCTTACACACACACATTTCCAGTCTTAATGCTAAGCCAAGCTAACCAGCAACTGGCTGTAGGCCTATATTTAGCGGACAGATATGAAAGTAGTATCGATCTTCTTATGTAAATCTCAGCAACATATTTCCCAAAATGTCCAACTATTCCTTTAAATTCAGTTTTTATCCAGATAAATCAGTAAAACAGCTTCTTAGAAGAGGACTATAATTTTCAATTATGATCAGATGACAAGCCCCCAAAAGGCTAATCTGTAATTCAACGATCAGTAAAATTTGTGAATGTAATTTATGTGGAGAAAAATGTTCTGATTGGAGTGTTAATGACAGTGTGCAGTGTAGTAGAAACTACCTTCAGAATTAGAGTGCAAAATAATCTTAGCATAATTAGTGTTCAATTAGAGAGCAGAACATCACGCATGGATACCGTTTAGGTTGCATTGAAAGCTTCTTAGCTTCGCATGAAATATGCAAAAGCTTTCTGATTAAGAATAGAACATCAATAATTGGTTAAGCTATTTTGATATGTGCTGGATGTGCAGCTCAAAGAATAGCAAAGTAATTACTGATAAGAACAAATAGTCATGGAAATGTCGTGTTATAAACAACTGATAGGTTCAAGACGTCACCAAAACACAGGTGCTAAATTTAGACTTGCACTTGTTATAGAAGATGAAAAACACTTAATGAGTAATTTTCTGTTTGAAGATTAACCAGCTTTTTTAAATTCACCAACACAACTTGCTTGTTTGTTCAATATTCTACTGGTAAAACAGAGTTTATGGGACGTTTGATGTGCTTTTGTTTTATGTCCCACCCTGAAATGTCTGCTAGAAAACATGAACAAAGTCCAATCCAGTAAATGTTCTGTGTGGGAGTGAGCGATCCTACCTGAGGTGTAGTCTGGGTATCTGCAGGGCAGCAGATGGGTCACCAGAGCCTGGCTGTTTAAGAAGGGGGGGGCGAGGTGTGGTGCCGGCAGAGTTGGGGGATTATATAGTCTGGTGGTTCAAATATTAATTTCTATCATCTGCAGCAGTAATATTAATCCTGACTATAATATCCTATCTACTAGACACAGTTTGGTCTGGCATTTGAGGGAGGAAAACTACATCTTCTGTCCATGCAAACACATAAGTGGAGTAATGATAGAAGGAAATGCAGTTAACGGTAATGTGAGGTCATTGTGGTTGATGAAAATAAAAAAATGTTAAAGAAAGATGTCAAAAGTGCATTTTATGTAAGTTTCCCAACTGGCCACAGCAGCAGTTTGAATTTCAACACCACATATTCTCCTGTTTTCTAAACTCCTTCCTCTTTTCTCAGTGGTGATGGCCACTGATGAACACTCAGAGGGGCCTACCCGTACAAAGCTGCTTACAGCCTCTTTTAGCACAGCCGGGACAGTAGGGTTTATACTTGATAGGGGATTTCTGCCAGCAGCCAGCCCTCTTTCCAAACCATAATTAGGCCACCCACATTCACAGTCATGCGCCTCAGATGGTGACTCTGTACAATGTTGGGACCTTCCACACTGAGAACATGTAATGATTTATAAAAAGAAACCAAAAGTGTAAACTATGGGCTGAATAAATAACATGGTTACGTGCTGTCCTGGCTGTTACAGAAAACTCATTTTTATTTTACATTTCCTGTTGTGTTTATTAAGGATATTATATTATTTAATACACCAGTGATAGTATTACATGAGAAAACAGAGACATGAGGAGCAGGCTATACTCTATTCTATAACAGTGTTTGTTTTTCAGATATCCTCTGAAGTGCTTCTTATCGTGTAAAATGATATCTTTACATTGCTTTGTTACTTTGAAACCAGTATGAGATCAGATGCTCTGTTTTTAAAGACTTTGGTTAACATTGCGTGCAGAAAGTTATGTAATTTCCATCTATAGGTGTTTCTCATGTAGCGTGTAGGAGTACATGAGAAGGGGGAGTATCTGCTCCTATCGAGAACCTGATTGGTCAGATTGAGTGACGTGTATGATTGACAGAGACACGGGCCAATGAGCTGCTGAGCCTCGTCTTGCCCCTTGTTGGCCGTAGAGGCGCCGTGCTCTGGAGCATTTGGTCCGGGACCGGGGAAGCGTGCCGTTATGTCGGCTTGTAACAGTTTGTACTGCTCGTTAAACCGGATTTAAACGCTGCTGGAGCGTTTGTGTTTTTAACCGTGCTGGTAGAGGATGTGTTTAGGGTTGCGTGTTGTTGATAATAGCCCGTAACTGTGAAGTGTAACGCAGTGGAAGAAGACGACTCGTTGGACTCATGCAGACTCTGGTAGGTAGCTGCTCGCTATAATGTTAATACGTTAAAAGTGCTACTTTAATAAGCTAATGTGCTGCTGGTCATGTCGCTACATGTTCCTGAAGGTTGGTACGTTACACTGAAGTTACTTTCTAGCTTTGCCATAACTTACATAACGTTATTTATTTATTTATTTAAGTTATTTAACTATGTTCTAAAACTAAGTACTTTATTTTGGGTTGTTTGCTTCTCATCACTAAACCCAACACACAATGTCAACATCTAGTCAACTCTTCTTACTTCCAGTAGATCCAGCTAGTTAACGCTAGCCCATAATGTTAGCTAGTGAGCTAACTGAGCTAGCTGTTAACCAGCCTGCTGCCAGACATCTTCTCACTAACCTTACTGACTCTTCTAAAACTAACAGAACAATACAATATAACAATGCTTTACAAATCCTCACATTTGCCGCCA
Source organism: Hozukius guyotensis (assembly GCA_916700995.1). NCBI lineage: Eukaryota > Metazoa > Chordata > Actinopteri > Perciformes > Sebastidae > Hozukius > Hozukius guyotensis. The sequence goes on from CAKALU010046696.1 coordinate 15,673, forward strand.
ACGCGTTTCACAAACCTACCAAAGATGTTTCTATTTAGTTCTATAACAATGAACAATGAACAATGTAAACTGTTTAAACTGATAATGCTGATGTTAGCAGTCCTATGTTGGCTGAACAGCACTGACCAGTGTGCCATTAAAAACCAGCTCATCATTGATGGAGTCTGCATCAGTTACTTCTTTACTATTATTATAGTCATTTTGAATCCAGGTCAACTTTTTCACCAAGAGAAATAGTGATGCAATAGAATTAAATGATAATTAATTCATATATGAATGAATATGAATGATTTGTTGAGGACTTTAAGAACTTTAAACACGCACTATCTGCAACCATCTTGGACTCTAACCACTGGCGCACTTTACACTATATACCACTTTATAGACTGCACATATGTACATATTACTTATTATTTATATTATTTATTTATTGTACATACTACATTTATTTATTGACGGACTGTATACACTATGTTCACCCATTCACTCTATATCTTTTATATCTCTATTATTGTTTTTATAATTTTTCTATATCTTTACCTCTCCTGTGTTTCACTCTGTTTGCTGATGTTTGCTGATGTTGCTGCTTTGACACCTGAATTTCCGTCCGGGGATTAATAAAGGTTCATCTTATCTTATCTTAATAAAGGGGCTTAATGTTACATTTCATTAAACACACTGTAAATGTGTCTTCTTCAAAAGAAAATATGATCTGCCACCAACTCACCATGTAGAGTTGCAAAAGTAGAATGAAGTTATAATATAGTTTAAAGTAAGTGCTTAAATACTAGAAACTAAACAAATGTTTTAATAAAATACTGTAAATAACAGAGTTGAGCCAGGTATTAAGTAGGCTTTGTATTCTCACTGTAAATATAAATAATAAAAATATCCACGATGGCTTTCCTGCAGATCCATTACTGTTTCAAATATTTTATACAGGATCTTATTTTGTAAATTTGAGTACACATCTGAGCATTGAGTGTGAGTTCTGTTGTAATTGTCTTATGCAATGTGTTGAAAATGGCCTCCACTCTCCTCTTACAGGTCTGGATAGCATTCTCAAGATTGCAGCTGCAGGCCATTTACTGATGGGTACATACTGTGAGGCAACACACCAAGAGAGCTGCAAATCATTCGGTAGAGACATGAACTGTGAAAGAATGAAGACAAGCTAGATGGTGTTGTGTCCCAAGAACGGCAGAAGGTTTCTTGGAAGTATACACATACAACTACTTGAACTAGCAAATGTGTACCTGGACTAAGCACACAATCAGAGAAACCTGAAAAGTAACCTTGTGTCAAGGTGTTGTTTTGAAGATTCAACCAGTAAAGTGATCAATATGAGTGCTGAAGGATATCAGTACAGAGCGCTTTATGACTACAAGAAGGAGAGGGAGGAGGACATCAATCTGCATGTGGGGGATATACTGTTGGTGAGCAAAGGAGCTCTGGTGGCTCTTGGGTACAAGGATGGGCTGGAACAGAGGCCAGATGAGATTGGCTGGCTGCCAGGCTTCAATGAAACCACTCAGGAAAAAGGGGACTTCCCTGGGACATATGTCGAGTTTATCGGAAAGAAGAGGATATCTCCCCCCACACCCAAGCCAAGGCCCCTCAGACCCTTACCTGTAGCTCCTGGTGCCTCCAGGGGAGAGACCGACTCGGACTCCGAACAAGGTGAGTTTAACACCACTCTACAGAACTGTATAACAAGTAGGCCTGCCACCATTCATTATTGATTAATCTGACAATTATTTTCTTTATTTTGGTTTATAAAATGTCAGTAAATATAGTGGAAAATGTTAACCGCATGTCATAAAAACAAATATATTTAGTTTACTGTCATAGGCATGTTAGAAAACCAGGAAATAACTTGAATGATAATTTGATTATCACAATTGTAGCAGATACATTTTCTATCAATGTACTAATTAGTTAACAGAACTAAATGCGAGATTGGGAGCATTTGCATTGCCTCCACACGGCTCTCAACATGGCGACGACTGAGCCGTTGGCTCACAGCTAACAGGGCTAACGAGCGAATTCAAAAATGAATTAAAATTAAAGATGCAAATGAATCACTAAGTCAGATTTTGTGCAGAATAATTGAATTACTTGACATGTCAGAGACAGGACAGCTGTGTTGCGGGGCTTTGACCAGTAATGCTATGCAGGTGATGAGTAACCACGGTCTTTTTCCAACATTTCCACCCATCCAAATCTCCAGTAACTACTTTGAAACATAGTAGTACGCTACAACAGTCATGTGTTAATGTCATTGTGGTTATTGTTCATGCACTGTACTGCTGTAAACTAGAGCCATAATGAAATGTTAAAAACTTAAATGTTTGGATGCAGACATTCAACTTCCTCGTGTAATAGTTTTAGCAAAAGTTTCAAATGTTTGCATATTTTGACAAATTCTTCATTGTTCCTCTGGCGCCAGTGAAAACTAAAGGATGTGAACTCCATGATGGCATATTTGAGATATAGTGTTGACCTTCATGATATCATGCATTGCTTTGATTTGATTTGATTTATCACATTTCAGATTTCAGTTCACCTGTAACATGCACTTTTGAAAGATAACACTTTTTTGATATTACTGAGAATTTATGTAGCCTGAGGATCAAAATATTACTCGTCAAGGCAATGAAGGATAAAAGAAAGAGACAGCTGTGCCAACAAAACACGACATTTTCATTTTGAAACGGTTGATTAATTGTTCTTATTGCAAGGTCCTTGCACTTGTTTTTTTTCCGGAGCTTTCAGTCACATCTTGTGGCCTTCATCAGTGTTTCCGCAGCTGTCATGGAGATTGTTTAGTTTTTGGTCACATGATAACAGTGTTTGGGGATGTCTCTGGAGTTCGGACTCCCTGTTGATGACTAATTAATAGTTGAATGAAAACATAAACTATTCACAGATTTGGATTCAGGTTAATAAAGTGTGAGAAAGATGATGATTTTGCAGAACAGTTGCAGTCTTTGACAACAAGTGTCTCTGCACTGAGCTGTACAGCTGCACTGGATGTGAACCAAGCTCAGTCCCAGAGGACAATGCTGGCGTTTATCCAGCTATAGTACACCACAGCATATCGGGCTAGCCATATGTTACCAGTGGATATCATCTGTGCTTCTCCACAAAGCCACATCTTAAGGGAATATATTTCCCTCATCAGTGTTGACAAAGATGATTAGATCACTATATACTCTGGTGATTAAGGCAAATTGCTCTGAAAGCCTGGGGGCAACAGTTAGGATAGCTCCATCAAAACTGAAAACAAAATGCCTTCCCACATCCTCAAAGCTTGTTTTAGTTTGTCAGCAAGTTATCAACATTTTCTTCTCATGATAATGTTAAAACTAACTTAACAACACCCCTTGGAGCACAGGACTTTAGCTAACTGCTCCTAAACGTATAATGACATACATATTTACATAAATTAAACAATAATTAAACAACTCTATTAGAAGCTGATTCTTGTTGTTCTTCTGACATATGTAGGCGAGCAGTGTAACCCCAGTTTTGTGAACAATAAAGTAGACACAAAGAGATGAAATCAATCTTTTTTTTTACTTTGAGTGAGATGGGAAATGAGTAATAAAAGTAGGGATGCACCGATACCAGTATCAGGTATCGGGTCCGATACTGCGCTAATGTACTCGTAAAACTGTTCCGATACAACCGCACCCGGTACCACTTTATGGCAACGTGCCGTTAACATAGAGGATTAGTGCCTTGCATGCAGGGGTGCTGTGGTTGAAGTGTTCAACAAGCCGCTGAGCCGAGCTGCAACGATAACCAGATACATGAATAGGTTAAGACCACCATTTATCGCCAGCTGCAATGTAAAACAGGCAGTCCCCAGTTCACGCGACCCGTCTGGGAGAGTTAGCAACCACGATGTTGCATGCGGTGCATTATCGTGAACACATGCAGCCACTTTAACTTCCACTGCGTCAATTAGTTAGCTGCAAGGTTGTCAGCAGTGTGTCGCCGCCAGTGTATTGCAAGCCCAGTGTAACATCAACGATTGTTCGGTCGTCTGAGAGAGAGAGCAATGTGAGAGTGTGCGATGTGTATGAAGTTAGCAGTAATGGTATACAGTAGCTGTGAACGTAGCAGTGCAGTCTGTGTACAGTTTATTTGTCGGAAAATAAATGCTATAACTCCTGTTAAAACCCGTGAGGAGACCAAGCCAAGTCCTGCTGATTAAAGTGAAGGGGGTTAGCCCTGAGGTTAGCAACAACTCTGGCTCAGGCACACTTAAGCTGGTTGGACCAGCTATTCTCCTTTAATTTTTCATATTTAAATGGTAATTATTAACATCCCTACTGCAAACTATATCTGTTGGTATCCGGAAAACACAAAGTTGAATGTTAAAATGTCAGCAACAGCATCATGTTTAATTAACATAAGAATATAATAATAATAATAATAATAATAAAAATAATAAAACATGTTTTCAATGTCAATGTTAGAACTGTAATGGTATTAGTAAGTACTCATATTTATACTCTGTATCAGCAAATGTAAATACTTGTACTCGTACTAGGGCAGGGCGATATGGAGAAAATCAGATATCACAATATTTTTCACCAAATTCCTCGATATCGATATTACGACGGTATTGTAGGGTTGACTATTGGTGCTTTTACGAAATCTTTACACAATGAGAGTTTTGATAAATAATCATCAGTAATGTGGATATAATGACTAAGTGGGTAAAAGCAAATAATAGCACAAGTAGAGCAGTCTGGTTAGTTCAGGAAATTACATCACTTTACTGTAATGCAGTCTTTAGAACCAGGAAAAGACAACACATGGCATATTACGATATCCAAAATCTAAGATGATATCTAGTCTCATATCACGATATCAATATAATACCAATATATTGCCCAGCCCTAACTCGTACTTAGTCTGAAAAAAAGTGGTATTGTGCATCCCTAACTAAAAGTGTTTTACGTGACATCTCCAAGAAAGAAAAGTATTGCCTTACTGTAGTTATATTTTTTTTAGCAAGTGATGTCAAGTAAGCTGTATTTAGCATGTTTCGTTCAAGTTCTGTAAATTTCAAGATGGTTGCATATAAAAATTACCCTTTAAAATCAGTGTTACTGCTCAGGCCACAACTATGAACTGCAATTAAAACTTGCATCTTTTTAAAGACACTGTGGCTTGAACCAATGTACGCTTAAGGCTTTTCTGCTCACCTAAAGAGCAGCTGTAGCTGCCAGGTTTCTGGTTTCTGCCCTTTGTGGTACGATTGTGAAATTCTTTGCTGTGGGTTTGCAGGGTGAGCGAGGAGCTGTATGAAGGGGGCATGTGTTGAATGGCTGTGTTGTGGTTGAGTGGCAGCGCTAAGCCTGGAGCGAGTGTGAATGTAGCACCGGGAGAAGAAAAGTCTCTGTGTCCTGGGCTGTGGGAGACAGGGGGAGAGAAGGGGCCCCGAGGTTGTGGGTAAGGGAGAGGGAGAGAGCCTGTACTTGATAGTGTGCAAAAGGATCAGGACTGGAGCGGAGCTGGGGGCTTGGCACAGAGGCTGATGGTGCAGGGGGGAGGCATTGGGAGGGACTTGGGCTCTGCATGCTCAAGGGGGCTTTTGAAGAGGGGCTCCGCGGTGGAGGCAGGGCTCTTGTTGCTCCCAGAGTGTTTGTGATTTATTGCCCACCGCCAAGGGATCTCACTCCCTTCCTCCTACTCCTTTTTTTTTTTCTTCCGCCTCCCCCTCCTCCTTTTTTTTTTGTATGTTTTGATAGTTCCTACAGTCAGCTCTGGCAGGGGGAAAAGAGGTGGAGAATGGAGGGGCCTCTCCTCTCGGAGCCACAGGGGTTTACATGAGTGCAGCAGATGTGGAGAGGGTGAGGGAGAAAGAGAAGAGGACCGGGCTGGGAAACTATTCCGCCTCATTCCAGCTCTCAGCCTTTTTTTTTTTAAACATTAAAGTGTTGCTCCTTTTCTGGGCCTCTCAGTTGAGAGAATATACATGTGTTAGGGCCCCGCCAAGAGAAAGGAACTCAGAGATTGAAACCCACAGAACCAAGCCCCTCTAACAGCTCTGTTTGCTTATTTGATTGCATACAGAAATGCAGAATACATTTTTTTAAAGCTTTCTTTTTAATAGGGGCGGGAAAAAATTGATTCACATATGTATTTTTACGATTTTGAAATAGATTTTTTTAATTCTAGAATCCATATATTTGCTTCATTTGACTCTGTGCGGAGGTAGAAAGAAGTTACCGCTTTTGTTGTTGTAGTCTGAGTAACGTGACGTCACCAAAACAAACCGCAGCCGGCAGCAGCGAGCCGAAACGACAAAGCAGAAAAACGGTCGTGGGTCTGCGTGGATACGACCTGCACCCTCCCGTGTTAAATCCAGCGTGGTAAACACTACACATCCAGTAAAGTATGGAAACACTTTGGGTTTCACACATTGCAGGAAAAGCAGAGCTAGACATCACGGCTAAAGCTAGCATGCTAACTCTGTCACGGGCAGGAAAAGTTATCGTATTGCGGTAACGTGCGGTCGAGCCGGCCGTCGCTCTCATCTCCGTGGTCAAATGGGCCGACGCTACGACTGTAGAGCACCCATATACTGACATTTATGTTAAATGCATTCAAACGACCCCGATGGAGCTGAGCTCAAAATATCCCAAAAACTCAAGGTGTCATCTTTAAATTTCCTAAATTTGTCCCACCAATAGTCCAAAACCCAAAGAGAATTAGTTACCTATCACATAAGAAAAAGAAATAGCAGGAGAGCCATCGTCTGGCTATGTCACTGTGTATAACTGTCTATCTTCCAACAGCCAGTCTTACTGAACATTCCTCCAAATGTTCCAGATAAAGGTGTGAATAACTGGTTGTTACTCTGCATGCTCTCACAAGGTTCAGCTTTACATGCTCAGTCTTGTTAAAGGAAATATTTGATGCCATCAGGCTTCAACTCCGTCTGAGGCTTATCATCATGTTTTTGACTGTAGTACATTTTTAAAGCTCTCTGGTGACTGTAGTACATTTTTAAAGCTCTCTGGTGACTGTAGTACATTTCAAAAGCCGATTCTTTTATGTAAATAAACTTTTTCAGTACAAGTAAATGCAAAATGTGTATTTTACGATCATATATTTGTGCATTAGGCTAACTATATGGAAGATGTGGGTTGAGGTAGTAGTTGGACATTTTGAAAAGGGCTACTGGAAGGAAGAGAGCCGTCTATACAGAGGAGACAGTTGCAGGGAGAGTACTCTGCATAGCTGGAGATTGAGATAATGTAATTCTCCTTCTCTGGGCCTCTTTCGTGCTTAGGCTGACATCTGCTGTATTGAACACTCTTTCTGACATTACTGTCTATTTTTCTCTGCTAAGAATTAACTTCTCTCTTAAATTGGGCATGTGGCAACTTGGTTTCAGATTGGTCTGCATTTCACTTTCTTCTCCACACATATCAACAAATCCATTCAAGTCAGTGACAGAATGAACGCAGCAGCACAGAAGTTATTTTTAATAATTAGCTTTAATTTGCTGTGATGTTCCTCTGTGGGGCTAAAGGCAGCTGGGGCCAGGAATGTGTTGGCGCTTCTTTGGTGGAGACAGACTGCATGGTAGACTGATTTGTAGCTTTGTGATGAATCAGTATTGTGCTAAGTGCTGATTGCAGTAACTTGGTGCACAATGCAACTGGACAATAAATGGTCCGCACACTGAATAGGACCCCGGCGATTGCTGTTTTACACTGTCATTGTTATCAATGTACATGCTGCTGGAATGAGGCTAATTTCACTAATTTAGGTTTATTTGACTTTTTGAATTAGTATATCATTAATTACTACCAGGTTTAGAGTTTTCAGCTGTGGTGAACAATGTTTTAAATGCTTGAAATTAGCTTGAAATGTTGCCGGCATTAGTCGGGGATGAGGAGAGTGGCAGCGAACAATCCACTGCAAGCAAACGTCAGACTGGAGCTGCATTTAAACATATTTTTGGCTTGTCATAGTTTCCAACAGTGGACTGGGTCACAGAAGAGTGGTCATTAAATGTCTGTCATCTTGTTTAAGTTGTAGAATATGAGCTGTTGCTCATTTTTCTGTGGTTGTCTCTCAGTGTTAGCGACTTTCCAGAGCTAATATGACAACACAGTCTCATCCTTTTCTTATGATTCTAGCAAAAGCATATGAAAAAAGTGCAGTAAGTGCTTATAACTAGGGCTGCAGCTAACGATTATTTTCATTATTGGTCAATTGTTTGTCTACAAAATATCAGAAAACAGTAAAAATGCCCATCAAAATATCCCCAAAACTCAAGGTGTCATCTTTAAATTTCCTAAATTATAGTCCAAAACCCAAAGATAATTAGTTTTCTATCACATAAGAAAAAGAAATGGCAAATCCTCACAAGATAGGGATGCACCGATACCCAATCAGATATCGGCCGACACTGACTCAAATAGCTGAATCGGATATCTGTGACAACGGGGCTGATCTATTCAATTTAATTTTATGTTTATATACAATATATATTATATACTAAAATTATAATTCCTGTTTAAGTGTTGACCAATTTGTTGCTGCATTAAAAAGGTTTACACCTGACTTGTAATTTCTATTAATTAAAAAGATTTTGGTTGGTGTACGATTTATTATTTTAATGATGAATAAAAATTTACTGTAACTTTACTGTTGTTACGTTTTGTTTTACAAAGTTAGGAAAGCAATGTTTATGTCAAGCCTGATGTTTCCTTACACATAAAAGAATGATTCCAGTCACTTCCACACAGTGAGGCATACAGTTTATTAATTAAAGACTGGTATCGGATCAATACTCGGCATCGGCAGATACTCAAAGCCCAGGTAATGTTATCAGGACTGAAGAAGTTGAAACGGTGCATCCCTAATTTGAGAAGCTGCATCCAAAGAATATTTTCCATTTTTGCTTGAAATTGGCTTAAACAATAGTTGCAGATTATTTTTCTGTTGGTTAATGAACTAAAAAAAAAACCCAAAACATGGTTTAACATGTCCAAATATAGATTTAGACCACCTATTAACCTGGGTTACAATGCAACTGACCTACGCTAAGCTAGTTTGAGAGAGTATCACTTAGGTTTTCCTGTGTAAAATTGTGAAGAAATAGGATTGTGTCTAGAAGTTAACCCGCAAATTGCAAAATCTGATCTGAAATTTGCAAAAACTCTTGTAGGACTCGCAGCCCGACAACCTTAACTATTTGAGATCAATGCTTAACTTTAACCTCATCGTGACAGTTTCCCCAACTCATGGGTTCCCTTCTAGACACGACCAAAAAATAGTGACACATTCTCAACTGCTGTAGTTACACACTTTTTTTTTTTTTTTTTAATATTGCTATTCAGTAATGTGACTGAGAAAAGATAAGTAATGTAATTGAGGGCTCAATAAAATCAAGACTGTATGTGATTTTTTTTCTCCATCCAAACTGCGTTAGTGTATGAACCCAGTAAGACTTGTGTGCATGAAAGCGTGCAAAACTGTTTCATTACTTGTTTGTATGCAGAGACTGAAGAAGTCTGAATTGGCAAATCTTCTTTAATAGAGTCAGAGCATGTCTGCTAGCAGGATTAAGAGAGAGAGATAGAGAGAGAGAAAGAGAGAGAGAGAGAGACCGCGAGAGAGAGAGAGGCGGATAGACGTGAAGAAGTGGTGCAATAAGACGAGAGGTGAGATTAGAGAGAAGCTCAACGTCAAGGGGACCAGAAAAGGTATTTGAAATATGTCATGTATTTGACAGGGAGGGAGACGAGCTGGACTAGCTAGTGTTGCTAGGTACTGTGTGTAAGCCTCGTGCTGTGGAGTTTGTGGTGTTACATAATGCCTTGAGCAAGATAGATTGCTTCAGTGATTTTCAACATATTTTCCTAGTTTGGGTCATAATGCTGGTCAGAACTTTTAAAAATAGAAGCACTTACTTTACTAAAGAGCCGTCTTGTGTCTCTCAATATGCTTTGACGGCTATGCAGAGGACAAAGAGCAGTTACAGCACACCCTTTCAGTGCAGAACTCACATTGCAGTTACACATCTTTTAAACAAGTATCACTCACTTCTGTCACACCGTTAGAAGTGCAAGATCAAGATGACACCTCCTTAAAATGCTCACACATAAACCAATTCTTTCTGGCTTTGTTTAGCAGACTACAGAAATTATTTTACATGTATTGTTCCTATCACAGATGAGTTTTGATTTTAAACATCTTGAATCTCTCACTTCAGATTAACTGATATGCTTATTTGTGCTGATAATGAACCCCACAAAACCTTTCCACACACTCAGCTTGTACATAAAACTGATTGACTCGAGATCTCATTATTGCATCACAGAAACAACTAGATGGTTGCATTTCCTGCAGAACATGCATGCGAATGCTGACAGCTGAAATGAATTGCAAAGCATTGCTGAAAATACATAAAGTAGTATTTGGGTGGAATAAAGTTTTAAAACTATAAGTCGTTAGAAAGAAAGTATTTTGGTGGAATGAACCTTTAAAACTGTATGTCGTTTGACAGAAAGTACTATTTGGGTAGAATGAACTTTTATTTTGAAACATTATGGGCAGGGGGGGCATTCACACAATTAAAACATAATATAATGTTTCATGATAATTGGCAGAAAAGGGAATATTTTGGGGTGGTTTGACTGGTTCTCTTCGCTAGGCTGTTTGCATCGATCTAACCCTACACATTCAAACAAATATCAGACTTCACAAGGTGACAGCATTTCATTAAAATCACGCTAGTAAAATGACACTATATGTCTTCTTCCTGAATGTGATACAGGTGTCTCAGTCTGTACTTACAGATTCAGGCATTACATGTGTGCTCTTGAAGTAGTAATCACTGAGTATGTGTTGGTATGTGGCCTGATGATACTGATTCACAGTTAATTGCACGTCAGGAAACGGTGGCTATTTGTGTTGTGATTCATTGATGGTCTGCACTTTATAGGGTTAATGGTCAGGTTATAGCAACAGTCTCCTCATTGGCTGCTGCTTAGCTTGTGCACTGCATCTTCCACCCTGCAGGAGGAGACATTGCCTGCCCTTTTCCTTTTACTTCAGCTCAAAGCTGGTATCATTCATTGACTTATAGTACAAGCATGTTAAAGCATATTAAATCTCTGCTTTTTGAATGTTGTTGAAGGTCTGAATAATACTCAATATCAGCTGCATCCTTTTTCATAAATGCTACTGTACAGACAAATCCACTTTTAATATGTAATGTATTTTGTATTATAATGCACTTGATGCTCAGTGTGCGGTCACGTGTGGTGTGGTGTACATTCCCCTGGTTATTAGTTTTTACTGGCGTGCCTCAGCTAGACCTTTTTCAGACGAGAAGAAATGGTATAACCTGAAAATGCTGGTTACTTGAGTAGACCCTCTAAATTTATCCAAAGTGTGTGCTATCTTTAGTGCGTTGGTGGTGCCCCACGCCTGTCCTGCCCACAGTCTGCAGTTTGTTCGTTTCAGACATACCGTTTCAGCCGGGGAGATTGCCCCCCCCACACCACAGCAGCAGCACCAGTGGCAGCTGCATCGACTTCCTCAACCTGCGGTTGTCTAACTGACTACTGACTGGCTGAGGCCTTCTGGGATATCATGAGAAGGTCTGCCAAACATGCAGGCTTGTAGAGACACGTCCAAGGGGCCCCTGTCTCCTTACTCTCCTTTCCCAAGTTGCCACAAAACTATTGAAAGAGTCTCATAATGTGTGTCGACCCTCAGCTGTTCTAAAAAGAGTAAGACAATGGTAATACACTCTGTCCTTTGGAGGTTGTAGCGGCTCAGCTTTAAAGCTAGAGTGAAGATCCTGGCATCATATGAAACTAGAACCATGTCATGCTAGCTTGTTGCGAAGGCTAAATAACGCTACAAAGTTGCGCAAAATTTTGGCGAGGAAAAACTGTCATGGCCGTTTTCAAAGGGGTCCCTTGACCTCTGACCTCCAGATATGTGAATGTAAATGGGTTCTATGGGTACCCACGAGTCTCCCCTTTACAGACATGCCCACTTTATGATAATCACATGCAGTTTGGGGCAAGTCATAGTCAAGTCAGCACACTGACACACTGACAGCTGTTGTTGCCTGTTGGGCTGCAGTTTGCCATGTTATGATTTGAGCATATTTTTTATGCTAAATGCAGTACCTGTGAGGGTTTCTGGACAATATTAGTCATTGTTTTGTGTTGATTGTGTTGTGTTGAGTTAATTGATATCTAATAATAAATATATACATA